>JAJQKT010000017.1:5540000-5620000 GCA_030512225.1 Rauvolfia tetraphylla
CTTCAGCGGACTAAAAGGTCGTAGTCCCTCTAAGAAGCTAGTTGTGGAGGGATTCCTCCGCATAGCTAGTTAGCAGGCTGAGGTCTAGTTCGTTAATAGAATTAACCAGACAAATCGCTGCACCAACTAAGAACGACCATGCACCACCACCCATAGAATCAAGAATGAGCTCTCAGTCAGAGAAAGTTAGAGAGAGATGCTCTCCTCTTGGTGGAATTTCCACTGACGGGCTGCCTCTTCGTTCTACCTTCTTGACCGAGATGGGCTAGCTTTGTGCGAAACCTCCGCTTTCATTAAGTGTTCGAAATTTCCGATCATTTCGGTTTTACTTCCATATGTTCTTGAGGAGGCAAGGTCGTGGGTCCGTCATTTAAACGTTTCTTGGGACGATTCTTTGCAAGAGGACGTTTGTCTTCTCGATCGCTTAGCTTTTTTGTTCAAGACTGCTTCGCTTTTGGTCCGTTGTTGATTGTTTCGTTAATCTGCAAGAGGCGGTTCTTGTATGTTCTTGGTCAGGGTTGGTGAAATCATTACTCGCTTGTCTGTCTTTTATCTTGCAGAGGATTGAAATCGGTGAAAAGTTTTGTTTCCCACTCACCCTCGTGAAATTCAATTTTCAAATTTCAAATTGGTCAGCAGCTTTTTGTTGATCGCTTGTCTGCATGTGCCAACGAAAAGCACTCGTTTGTTGATCGCTTTTCTCGTTTGGGTCGATGACAAACGATCGCTTGTCGGCCACTTTCAAGCCATTTTTTGAATTCAAATTTTGAAATGGCCAAAAAGAAAGCAAATACAACGAATAAACAACCCAAGGTTGAATGTAGTTCGCTGGAATTTCACTCCCGACCGATCGAAGAACTCAAATGTCCCTCCCAGCTGGGCATATACCGGAAGGCACTGTTCAAAGTGGCCAAAGTTCGAGATAGTCAGTCTAAAACAATTGGAGAAGAAGACACATTCTCCTTATGCTCGAGTGATGAATCGCTTTCATCGCAAAGTGGAGCAGTTTCTTTAAAGATAATTCTTTTGGGCGTCTCTTTCTCACTTTGAAGGCCAACCGAACAGAGTCGTTCTTAGTGATGAGGATATTGATGATGTTGGAAAGGCATGGGACTTCCGCCTTGTGGGTTATTTCACCGGCCGCTTCCCGTGTAAATCGGCTTTACTCAAGCTTTGTGATTCTGGAAAGTCAAGTACAAATTTTTCTCCCACCAAAGTGGATGGTTGGTTTTCAAGTTTGGTTCCAATGAGGATACACAACGGGTCTTAGAGAGGGGGCCATATTCTGTCTTTGGACGAACCTTACTCGTTGAAAAAACTACCACACTGCTTTGAGTTTGATGTTTCGACACTCAAGCGAGTTCCGGTTTGGGTGAAATTGCCCTGGACTGCCGTTAGAGTGCTTTCGGAATGCACGGGCATTGGGTAAGATTGTCTCTCGAGTTGGTGTTCCCGTGACCACCGATAGTTTGACAAACGATCCAAAGAACGTATATCTTTTGCAAGAGTGCTCGGTAGAAGTTGATGCTTCCATTCCATTAAAGCGGTCGATCAGTCTTTAGTTTCCAAACGACAAGACTCGAAACCAGACAAGTCTTGTTTGAGAGTGAACCTAAGTTTTGTTCAACTCTGTTTCGCATTTGGTCTTTTAGTGGGCAAACTGTGGGACAATCAACAAACCAAAGGGACAGGAAGACAAATCTAAACCAAAATGGGGAGCGGACATCGAACGACCTTCGAGCAAATATGCCTATTGTGGCTGATCGGGTCTCCCAGTCAGGGCGGCAAAATGTCTGGTAAGTCGAAGGCAACGATAGTGCTCGATGCAATCGGAGTTGGAAACCAATCTGCCCGGCATGTAATAGGTAACAACTCTAATGCTACGGCCTCCCAAACCGAAGGGGGCAGCTTTTCCAATCAATCACAAGGTAACAACGGTGGCATTAATGGTGAGGACCCTATACAAGGGACGCAAAACCGGAAAAATGTTCACCGACCTACTGAAGTTGTCACCATAAGCAAGCTAAAAGTGAAACCGGTTGATGGAGGACCGAGTTGAGCTTAGTAGTAAGCGGAATGACAACAACAGTTGATTATGCTTTTGCAAGTTTGCATTACTTGCATGTAATTTGCCTTCATTGCAGGCATAATGTGTAAAACTAGGAATGCTGTTTTCTAGTCTGTATTTTGGCCTTAAGCCATACTGTATTAGGATCATGCTCTCTTGTCGTTTTTCCTTTGTAATTGCAGATTATTTCGTACCGGTTGTATAACTACCCGAGTATGCTCGGTGTAATTGTACACTCTTTTTGGTCAATATACATTTACATTTTGATCAAAAAAAGAAAGAGCTCTCAATCCTCAGTCAGTCAGAAGGTAGAGAGAGAAAGTTAGAGAGAGATGCTCTTCACTTGGTGGAATTTCCACTGATGGGCTGCCTCAAATTCCTGCCTTCTTCCATACATTTGGCTCTTGTCTTCACTTTCTATCCGATGATTCAATACCAAATCAGGTTTGTGGTGGTGATATTACAGCATTTCCGATTGAGATTCTAGATTTGAACATTTTCGAATGCTTATGGGCTGGCATATTAGTTTTTGCATTTTCTCCATCAATCCAACCGTGGACTGTGAAGTTTTTATTAACAGATGTGTTTGTTCTTGTTTCTTGCACTGATTCGGGTTGATTTGGGTTGCTTTTGCACTACAATTATGATGGTATTCTTGTGTGTTCATCCGTGTTCATAGTGGTGTTCTTGGCTTCTACACGGTTTTATCTTGCTCATAGAAATTCTACCGATTTTTCATGTCCCCCACTCATTTCAAATTCAAAATTTGAATTGGGTGTGTCAGCCTTTTTCATCTTTTTGTCACCCTTTCATCCACTTTCTCATTACTTTGTTGACTGAACACACACTTTTGCTGACTGTCACATGGTTATTGCTGCCCATTGAGTGTACTGTTGTCTCCCACTCATTTGAAATTCAAAATTGGAGTGCACGTGTCAGTAACTTTTGCTGACTAGTCAACCAATCTTGTAGACTGCATAGTAACTTTCACGTGCTAGTCATTTCCTTAACATCCTTTTGACTGATATGGTTAAGAAAAAAGGATCCAGACATGAGTCCTGCCCTCCTCCTTCTATCCCCCCAGCGAATAATACGGTCAGTGAGGAGACTGCAGCAGATAATTTGAGCAACATTGCAAACTGTGTTCCAGGGACTAATTCTGATCATCAAACTTCAGAAAACGTTCCTATTTAACAGAATGCCACAAAGGTGCAACACATTTCAACAGCACAAGCTGCTCAGGCTCCTCCCAATGCCTAGGCAAATCTTTTTTAAGCCAACCGTGATTTGATAGGTGGTTTCAAGCCTTGTACGGTGACTCGAATTAAGGGGCCAGTTCGTTTAGCAGTGTATGATACAGAAAAGATAGAAGAATCTTTAGGCATATGCCTTATAGGCTATTTCGCTGGAAGATTTCCAGGCCGCCAAGCAATATCAGAGATCACAAATCTATGGGATGTTCAAGTGCGGTTCTATACACATTCCACAAGCTGGCTAGTTTTCAAATTCCACTCAGAAGCTGATCGTGAGAAATTAATGAACGGAGGGCCGTACTCAGTCTATGGCAGACCCTTAATCCTCAAGATAACGGAGGGTCGTACTAACACTAGGCAAGATAACGTCACAGGTCGGTAGACCTATTGTGACTGATCGGCTAACAGCCACAAAGGAGCGACTTTCGTATGCACGTGTGTTAGTCGAAGTGGACGTCTCTGAGGAACTGACACGGTAAGTGGAATTCATTTTGCCATTGTGTAAGGTGAAACATCAGCAAATCTGCTTTGAGTTTGAACCCAAATTCTGTAAATCCTGTCGAATGATTGGCCATATGGTGGGGAACTGTCGTGGCCGAAATCCTGTGCCTAGACAGAGAACCGCACAACAGAAGCACAACAAGCTTTCAAGGTCCCATTCCAGAGTTAAGCCAAGGGACCAAACATTTTCACAAGGTGCTGCACTATCAATTGTAGCAACAATTAGAAACAATGAGCAGCAACCAAGTGCAAAGGTCTTAGCCATGGACAAGGCCGACCAGGAAAACATGCAATCAACACGAGAGCTGCAAAGCAAACGAGGTACCTCTGCACATAACAACGGCCATTCTAGCAGCAGTGCAAACCAGACTTCGGCTAAATCATTGGCACAAAATGGGCAACCAACACAGGAGCTTCAAAACTTGGTCCAGAATCAGCAATTGGAAAATAACAATGCAGAGTTAATCCAATCAACACCAGTTCAGTTAGAAAGGGTCAGTGGAACTGCAACAGAGCTGACAATAGCCAACCAACAATTGAGCACAACAGGGACAGCTGATCAGTCTGGCAACCTTGGAGAAGTTGCTGAGAGTCAAAATCAACAGGGCAAAAAGAAGAAAATCCCAACAAATAAGGAATCTTCTTACCCTGAAGGTGGCACTTTGAAAGCTAAAGCAACCAAAAAGGATAAAGGCAAGGTGGCCATATCTCAATCTCAATCAGTAGATGCCAGGGACAAGAAAGGGGCACTCTCAGCCCTTTCCTCTCTCTCATGAGAGTTGCTTATTGGAACATTAGGGGCCTTAACAAGGCCTTTAAACAAAATGGAGTCAGAGACTTCATACAGAGACACCAAATTGATGTTATGGTTCTTTTAGAGACCAAGATGGACACAACCAAACTGGCATGGATGATAAAGACTAAGTTTCCAAACTGATTTTATTTGGATAACTTCATCTATCACCATGGAGGCAGAATTGCAGTTTTGTGGAACCCTGCAAAGGTTGATTGCCAGAGTCAGGATGCAAATAGCCAAGTCATCCTCTGCAAAATCATCTGTAAGATCACCAAAACCTTGCTTTCATTTTCATTTGTGCATGGTTTGAATTCTATAGCGGCTAGGAAGCCAATGTGAGAATTCTTAGAGCGAAATCTGAATGAAATGGATCAGCCATGTATTATCCTGGGAGATTTAAATTCCATCTTGAGAATAGATGAAAGGTAGAATGGTTCCTTAGTCAGTCAATATGAGATTAAGGATTTCAATGAATGTGTGAATCGATTGGGGCTACAAGAGATTCCATACAAGGGATGCTTTTACACATGGATCAACAACACCGTCTGGTCCAAGTTAGATAGAACGTTAGGCAATCAGGCCTAGTTTTCATGCAATGGGAAATCTCAAGTCACATTTTTTCCATCTTGCTGCCTTTCAGACCATTCACCATGCTTAATCAATCTTGGACAAAATGACAACACTGGTAGGAAGCCATTCAAATTTCTCAACATCTGGGCTGACCATAGCAGCTTTCATGATATAGTCAAGCTTGGTTGGGCCCAACCTGTGAGTGGAGCTTTCCAATTTCAACTTTGTAGAAAAATGAAGAGTCTGAAATCATCCCTTAAGCATTTGAATAGGAAGGAGTTCTCCCACATATTGGCCATAGTTCAACATGCCAAGGACTCGTTAGAGGGACTACAAGCCTGTCATACCGATGATCCCACAAATGTTGAACTAGCATGTTAGGTAACAATAGCCAAACAAAAGGTCTGGATGTTAACTAGTCGAAATTTAAGTTCTATTCTCAGCTTGCAAAGTACAACTTCTTGAAGGGGAGTGACCGCTGCACCAGATTTTTCCACTCTCTCATGAAAACGAACCAGAAACGGAACTTTGTAGTGTCAATACAGTGTAAAGATGGACAAGTGTCTAGCTCGTAGCAACAGGTGGTGTCTGAATTTATTGACTATTACCAGTGCCTTCAAGGTAATAATCAAAGATGTGAATCAATTGACCGACATGTGATTACACTTGGTCAAACAGTCTCTCCTATTTGGGCTGATAGTTTGGCAATGCCAGTAACATCAGTAGAAATTAAATATGCCTTATTTTTAATAGGAGATACCAAGGCACCGGGACCATATGGTTTCTCATCACTTTTCTTTAAAAGAGCTTAGCCAACTGTTGGTACCCTTATAATACAAGCATGCCAGGAATTCTTTACACCGGGAAAGTTGCTCAAGCAAACCAATCATGCATACATTGCTCTTATCCCCAAAGGGGCACATGCTATGACTGTGGGGGATTACAGGCCAATCTCCTACTGCAATGTCTTCTACAAAGTTATATCTAAGATATTGGCTAATCGCTTGGAGCCCATCTTATAGGATATCATTGACAAAGCACAGGCAGCCTTTGTTGGAGGCAGGCAGCTTACCAATAATATATTCTTGGCGCAGGAACTGTTGAGGAATTATAATCGAAAACGGGTCTCACCAAGATGCCTCATCAAAGTAGACCTTAGAAAGGTATATGATACTGTAAGCTGGCAATTTTGTTGGACATTATGCAGGAATTCCAGTTTCCTTCCCATTTCATTGGATGGATCAAGGAATGCATATCCACAATTGCATATTCACTATCAATTAATGGCAAAATGCATGGCTTCTTCAAAGGGAAAAGAGGATTAAGACAAGGTGACCCTATCTCACCTCTCCTTTTTGTATTATGCATCGAATACTAGACTCGTAAGATCAAGTTGGAAACAATGGACACAGAGTTTAACTTCCATCCCAAATGTTAGACTTTGGGAATATCTCATCCAGCATTTGTCGATGACCTCATCCTCGTCTCTAGAGGAGATAGCATATCAGTTGGGATCCTTATGAAATACCTTAGTCACTTTGCAGCAGTTTCGGGCCTTTCGATCAATGAATTGAAATCAAATGTATATACTGCTGGAATTTCAGATGAAGAGTTACAGCAGATTCTTGACATCACAAGATTTCAGCTAGGTTTTATGCCCTTTAAGTACCTTGGAATACCTTTGACTGCTGAGAGACTTAGAACGGTCTTTTATGCACCCATCTTGGAGAAAATTACTGCTATGGTTAACAACTGGACTGCCAGGAACTTGTCCTATGCTGGCAAAACTGAGCTTATCAAATCGGTGCTTCAAGGGGTTGAGTGTTTTTGGCTAGCCATTTTTCCAACACCAGCAATAGTTCTTAATCAGGTAAGCCAAAGAGCAAGATGTTTCCTTTGGGAAGGCAAGAGACCATTAGTGGCATGGAAAGATGTATGTCTCCAAAAAAATGAAGGTGGATTGGGACTTCGTGACCTCCCCACTTGGAATCAAGCACTTATGACCAAATATATTTGGAACATTCATACCAACAAGGAGACCTTATGGATCAAATGGGTGCACAACTATTACTTGAGAGGCAAATCCTTTTGGGAAGTGTCGTTGTGCAAAGAAATGTCCCCGCTGTTTAAGAGGATATTGCTAGTACGAGACAGCTTGGTGCAAAAAGAATGCAGCCATGATGGAGCCATCACAAGACTTGAAGCTTGTACGATAATAGGGTCAATAGATACCTCCAAAGTTTATCACCTCCTTAGAAGGAAAGCAGATCCAAAGCCTTGGGTAAAAGTAGTTTAGAATGTTGCAAATCTACCAAAGCATTCATTTGTCTTATGGCTTGCAACCAGAGACAAATTACTGACTAAGGACAAGTTACCTTTCTTACCAAATAGTATGGATTGCCCTCTGTGTGGTCAGCAACCGGAGAGTCACAGGCATCTATTTTTTAGATGCACGTTAAGTTGTGCAATCTGGGAAACAATCAAAACATGGTTGGGCATTTGAAGATCCATGACAACCATTGCTAGTGCCCTCAAATGGTTGAAAAAAGAAGCAAAAGGAATGACATGGCCAGCCAAATCAAAGATTGTTGCTTTTTCGTACACTGTTTACAGCGTTTGGCACGTACGAAATAGGAAATTGTTTAATGGCATTGTTTTGGAACCACCACTCTTAGTGCGTAGGATCAAAACACTTGTATACAGGATAGGATTCTCAATGTTTCCCACCGATTTGGCTTGTCTTGTAAACCAAGAACAGCCCCTCAGTACTAACCACACTAGTTTATGATTGTAGTGGTTAGATACATAGGCCAACATTGTGTAGTATACACTTTTGATCAATATATATTTACATTTTTTATCAAAAAAAAAGAAAGAGTTCTCAGTCTGTCAATCCTTACTATGTCTGGACCTGGTAAGTTTCCTCTTGTTGAGTCAAATTAAGCCGCATGCTCCACTCCCCCCGGAACCCAAAAACTTTGATTTCTCATAAGGTGCTAGCGGAGTCCTTAAAGCAACATCCAACGATCCCTGGTCGGCATCATTTATGGTTGAGACTAGGACGGTATCTGATCGTCTTTGAGCCCCCAATTTTCGTTCTTGATTAATGAAAACATCCTTGGCAAATGCTTTCGCAGTTGTTCGTCTTTCATAAATCCAAGAATTTCACCTCTGACTATGAAATACGAATGCCCCCGACTGTCCCTGTTAATCATTACTCCGATCCCGAAGGCCAACAGAATAGGACCGAAATCCTATATTGTTATCCCATGCTAATGTATCCAGAGCGTAGGCTTCCTTTGAACACTCTGATTTCTTCAAATTAAAAGCGCCAGAGGCACGACTCGGCCAGTTAAGGCCAGGTGCACACCGGAAGGCGGACCGGTCGGCCCATCCCAAAGTCCAACTACGAGTTTTTAACTGCAACAACTTAAATATATGCTATTGGAGTTGGAATTACCGCGGTTGCTGGCACCAGACTTGCCCTCCAATGGATCCTCGTTAAGGGATTTAGATTGTACTCATTCCAATTACCAGACTCTATGAGCCCGGTATTGTTATTTATTGTCACTACCTCCCCATGTTAGGATTCGGTAATTTGCCCGCCTGCTGCCTTCCTTGGATGTGGTAGCCGTTTCTCAGGCTCTCTCTCCGAAATTGAACCCTAATTCTCCGTCACCCGTCACCACCATGGTAGGTGTCACAGGACTAATTTTCACTCACACGTTAGTCTCGCACCGGTACCAACCAAGAGGTTAGTCAGCCTTACCAACACTTAGTTTGGATGAATTCACAAAGGAAAACAGTAAACCAACACAGAAATGATAAGAACGCACCATTTACAGGCCAACGCCAAACTTTGGATTAACTCACAAAATACAAGGGACAATTCCTACAAAAGCTGGCAGACTTAGTTTTCTCACATCCAAATCTCTGCCTAAGTCCGTTCAGCATGTATGCTATTTAACAAGGAAACAAAACGTGTTGGTTATACCCCAACCAACTGGGGCACTCCATCTCAGCCAGTGGGATAAGGTTCAGATAGCCAACCAACATAACTGCCAACCGCACGTAACTACCCGAAACTGCCGATGTTCAGACCAACCTAATCGCATGCTGTATTGTCTGAAACCACGAACCAAGGCATTCTCCAGTTAGCCGATGGCTTCCCACAACTGACCGTTTCCTTCCGTCTTGGCACATACTAAACCAGCTACCCGTCGGTGCGAACTAAACGTGCCGATACCCGCATCGAGGCTAAAAAATGTCCTAACAGTAGCCCACTATCCTACCATCGAAAGTTGATAGGGCAGAAATTTGAATGATGCATCGCCGGGACAAGGACCGTGTTGAGGACCTGAGTAAAGCTCGGCATAGGGAAGCTGCCCGTGCCTATCGTGAACGGAAGAAGGCAGCACGCCAGGCTGGGCTGGCGAACGAAACAGTGGGTCAAAACGGCCGTTTGGCCGCATGCATGGACTTGTGGGCAATCTGGGCAGCAAAGTAGGCTAGCAAGCCACAAAATAGCCACAATTAATAAGGGAGGTCAAAACGGTTGGAAACAGGCTGAAACGGCCGTAACGGCTGGAAACGGCTGGAAAGGGTTGGAAACGCTGGAAACGGCTGACTTAATAAAAGAGATGATATCAAGACAGACTTGCCTTAGTACCTTTAAATAAGGGCTCTTTAGCCCATTGTGGGGTTGTTGATTCTTGACTTCAGTCTTGTAATAGCTTAGGCTATCCTTTCGGCTTTCCTAGTGTTGTGCTAGATTGCTTGGGCTTGACGATTCTGGTGTTGTGCCAGAACTTGTTGAGATTGACCAGTGTTGTGCTGGTCTACTTATTGTGTTGAAGTCTTTTCGTTGTTACTTGATACATATATATAAAATGTGGAACATTCCACACCAAAAAGTGTCTCTCAATTACTTTGTCCCATTTCTACTACACTTTGTCCCAAACTTGCCGAGTTGGTGCCTTGGCCGCGAGCCTCCGTTTGACTTATTGGCAAAATGTGCCGCGCAGTCACTGCCGGTACCCTGACATTGGTGCTTTCTTTGAGAGAAGGTATACTTTCTCAAGTAACCTTGCTCGTTGCTTTGCGATGGCTACTCCGGTGCAACAAATTGCTGAGGAAAGCTCTAACTACAATCGGTCTCGCATCAACCAATTGGAGAGAGATCATGCGGAACTTGTAAGCCGTTTTGATCTGGTAGCCCATGAGATGGAAGGTATGCAAGCTAACTTCACTAAGTTTTTTGGCATACTAGAGGGAATGAATGCTGCGACTTCTAATCGACATGCTGCCCAACCTCGGGTGCAATCCCAAGTGGTGGCTAGAACGGCCGGACTCAGTGAGGGAGATGATGACGGTAGAGTCCACCGTGCCCGATATCAGTATAGTCCCGATCGTGAAAGGCGCACGAGAACAACTCCATGTTACGATGACTTGGAGGATCGCTTAGGCGAAAATGAATATGACTCTCCTGGCAATTCGTTTGAAAGGCCAAGAAGGAGAAATGACCATCATGAACGACGTGCTAGTCCCAGACGGCCTAAAATGGAGTTCCCGACATTCGAGAAGGGTGACCCAACAGAATGGATCTCCAAGGCTGAATATTTCTTTGCCAAGCAGAGAATTCCACGAGTGGAACAAGTTGAATACGCCTCTTACTATCTTTGCGGCAAGGCCAATCAGTGGTGGCGTTGGCTAAGAAGTTCTTATGACCGTGACCGGAGACGACTTGGGTGGACACGATTCACCAGTGAACTGTTCGATCGATTTAGTCCCTCTAATATTGTTAACTATGATGGCCAGCTAGCAAAGCTCCAACAAGAAGGCACTCTTGAGGAGTATTTGGAGAATTTTGAACGCCTGGCTCAAGCTACAGGCAGTTGGTCTGAGGGTGCATTAATGGGAACATTTCTGGAAGGACTTCGCCTATCTCTAGGGCTAGAAGTTAAGATACGTGCCCCTCAATCCTTGTCCCAATGCATAAAACTTGCTCGGTTGATTGATGACGGCAGAAATTATGAGAAGGGTACACCAAAACCCTTCAAGAAGGACCTTAAGCCTTAGAAGGGCAAAGAACCGGAACGAAACGATTAGCAGAGGCAGAAACCAGCCTTAATGTTATCCTCAGACAAGGTAAAACAGCGGGTAGAGAAAGGCCTATGTTTCAAATGCAACGAGAAGTGGCAACCTGGCCACCGATGCAAAAAGGGCCAAGTCTTTATCCTGGAAGAGCCTAGCGGCGATGAAGCCGACTCAGAACTGTCCGAGACAGAGGGCAGCGAGAACGAATTGAAGGAAAGAGAGGCAGAAGGAGAGCTGGCCTTGAACGCTCTCAACGGTACTTCCAGACCTTCCACCATGCGGTTGAAGGGAGTGGTAGCTGGAAAAGAAGTTCATGTACTCGTAGACGATGGTGCATCTCATAACTTTATCAACTCCAAACTAGTTCGGAAATTGAAGCTGAAAAGCAGTCCCACTAACCTTTTTGATGTTAAGGTGGCCAACGGCCACAAGTTGTTGTGTACAGCCACAGTACAAAATGTGGAAATGACTATACAAGGAGTGACGGTGAAAGCTACTCTCCATGTGTTGGACTTGGCAGGCCTGGACATTATTCTAGGCAACGCCTGGTTTCGAGAAGTGGGTAAGATAAACTTCGACTATGCTGCGATGACCATGGAATTCATGTGGGATGGAAGAAAATGCTCGTGGAAGGCTCAAAATTCTCAAGAACTTAAACGATGTAAGATCAACAGCCTGGAGAAGCTGCGGCGGGCCGATGCATTGCTAATGTTGATTGTTCCAATGGCGGAACCAAAAAAATCAGACGGTGGGGAAGGCTAGGAGCCGCCTATCCCTTTGGAAATTCGTTCGATTTTGGAGGAATTTGATGAAGTGCTGCAAGAACCAAAAGGGCTGCCTCCAGCGAGGACGTTCGATCACAAATTGCCCTGATTGACGAAAGCAAACCAGTAAATGTCCCTCCTTATCGATATGCTCATTTCCAGAAAGATGAAATCGAACGGCAGGTGGACGAGATGTTGAAATCAGGTATCATAAAGCCTAGCAATTCACCATTTTCGTACCCAGTGTTGCTGGTGAGAAAGAAAGACGGAACGTGGAGATTCTGCAGTGATGACTGAGCCCTTAACAAGGCCACGGTGAAGGATAGGTTCCTATTCCTACCATTGATGATATGTTGGACGAGCTGTATGGTGCTACTGTTTTCTCAAAGTTAGATCTTCGAGCAGGCTATCATCAGATTTGAATGACAGCCGAAGATGGACCCAAAATTGCTTTTCGAACTCATAGCGGCCATTATGAGTACCTGGTAATGCCTTTTGGCTTATGCAATGCCCCGTCTACTTTTCAGTCCACCATGAACGAAATTTTCAAGCCCCTTTTGAGGAAGTTTGTGCTCGTATTTTTCGATGATATCTTGGTGTATTAAAAGAATCTACAAGAACATGTGGAGCATTTGAGAATAACTCTGGACGTGCTAAAGCAGCATCAATTTTATATTAAGTCGTCCAAGTGTGCTTTTGCCAAAACGGAGATGGAATACTTGGGCCACATTATTTATGTAGAAGGTGTCAAAGTAGACCAACGAAAAATACAAGTCATGCTGGAATGGCCAGTGCCTAAAGATGTTACCGCTTTGAGGGGATTCCTTGGTCTCACTGGCTACTATCGAAGATTCGTTAAAGGGTATGGTTCCATTGCCCGCCCATTGACAGACCTATTAAAGAAAGACAATTTTGCATGGAGTCCCATCAGTAATGAAGCTTTTATTGCTTTGAAGGAGGCAATGAGCAAAACCGTGTTGGCTTTACCAGACTTCACCAAACCATTTGAGGTACGCACGGATGCTTGCAAAGATGGAATCGGAGCTGTGCTAACTCAACATGACAGACCCATTGCATTCATGTCCAAACGATTGGGGCCAATGAAGACATCTTGGTCGATATATGCAAAAGAGATGCTAGCCATTATCCATGCTGTCAAGGTGTTGCGACCTTATTTGTTGGGGAGGAAATTTGTGATTGTGACAGACCAACAGCCTTTGAAAGGTCTGATGGAGCAAAAGATAAAAAAACCTGAACAACAGAAGTTCTTGGTAAAATTGCTGGGTTTTGAGTACGAAATTGTGTACAAGCCTGGTCGGGAAAATAAAGTGGCAGATGCTTTGTCGAGAAGGGAAGGCGGCCAAGTGCTATGGATTGTCTATAATCAAAACGATGCTCGGCTAACAGCCTTGAGCGGCGTTGAATGGCAGATCTGGGAGGAAATCAAAGAGGCAATAGCCTTGGATGCTCACTGTCAAGACATTCTAGCCAAAATGGAGGTGAGAGATCCTTCGGTCTCAAGCTTTTCCTTAAGGAATGACCTTCTGTTCTATGATGGCAAGCAAGTGTATGTTCCAAATGTGCCTGAGTTGAGGAACAAAATCTTAAATCACTTTCACAATTCAAAGGAAGGTGGGCATTCTGGCTGGCTACGAACTTACATTCGATTAAAAATGTTCTTTTGGTGGGAAGGACTCAAAAAGGAGGTGAAAACGCTGGTGAGAGAATGTGACATTTGCCAGCGAAACAAACACGAAATTGGGCAGGCAAAAGGCCTTTTGCAACCTTTACCAATGCCGGGGCTAGTCTGGGAAGACATTACTATGGACTACATCACTGCAATGCCCCTAAGCAATGGCTACAGTGTGCTGCTAACGGTGGTGGATCGGCTGACCAGGGGTGCTCATTTCATTCCCTTGAAGACTCCAATTTCAGCCAAAAGTGTGGCAAAGGAGTTCGTTAAGCATGTGGTGAAACTACATGGAATGCCCAGAAGCATCCTGACGGACCGTGATGGCACTTTTATGAGTACGTTCTGGAAAACTTTATTCACTCTCCAGGGCAGCAACTTGATTGCTACCTCTTCCTATCATCCCCAAACGGACGGCCAGAGTGAAAGGACAAATCAGACCCTTGAGCAGTACTTACGTTGCTTTTGCAGTGACAGGCAAACGGAATGGGAGAATTATTTGCCTTGGACAAAATTGTGGTATAACACCACTCATCATGCTTCTATTAATATGAGCCCATTTCAGGCTATGTTCAGGCGAACACCGCCCGTACTAACCAGCTATGTAGCAGGAACTAGTTCCGTGGACGAAGTAGATGAAATCTTGCGGGGATCGGGATGAAGCCCTAGCAAGACTGAAACATGAAATTACGCGGGCCAATGAAAGAATGAAGCTGTAAGCGGATCAGCATCGACGAGACGTCGAGTTCAATGTGGGGGATTGGGTGTACTTGAAAATTCATGCCCGCAGGCAACGAAAGGTAACCCAACACACAATGTATAAACTGGAAACGATGTATACTAGACCATACGAAGTTATTGAACGAATCGGGCAAGTGGCATATCGTTTGCGGCTACCCCCAACTTCCAACCTTCATCCAGTTTTTCATGTGTCCTTACTAAGGAAAATGTTGGGAAACATACAAAAACTTGTGCAAGAGCTGGCCCACTTTGATGAGGATGGTCGAATGTTATTACAACCACGAGAAGCTCTTAAGTTCCAAATCGTGTCCCGTGGTAATCAAAGAAGAAAAGTGTGGCGTGTACTTATATAGTGGCAGAGTACACCAAAAGAAGAAGCTTCATGGGAAGACTATGACGAGATCAAACTAAGGTATCCTAATTTCCACCTTGAGGACAAGGATGTGCTTGAAGGAAGCAGAATTGTTGAGGACCTGAGTAAAGCTCGGCATAGGGAAGCTGCCCGTGCCTATCGTGAACGGAAGAAGGCAGCACGCCAGGCTGGGCTGGCGAACGAAACAGTGGGTCAAAACGGCCGTTTGGCCGCATGCATGGACTTGTGGGCAATCTGGGCAGCAAAGTAGGCTAGCAAGCCACAAAACAGCCACAATTAATAAGGGAGGTCAAAACGGCTGGAAACAGGCTAAAACGGCCGTAACGGCTGGAAACGGCTGGAAAGGGTTGGAAACGCTGGAAACGGACGGAAACGACTGACTTAATAAAAGAGATGATATCAAGGCAGACTTGCCTTAGTACCTTTAAATAAGGACTCTTTAGCCCATTATGGGGTTGTTATTCTTGACTTCAGTCTTGTAATAGCTTAGGCTATCCTTTCGGCTTTCCTAGTGTTGTGCTAGATTGCTTGGGCTTGACGATTCTGGTGTTGTGCCAGAACTTGTTGAGATTGACCAGTGTTGTGCTGGTCTACTTATTGTGTTGAAGTCTTTTCGTTGTTACTTGATACATATATATAAAACGTGGAACATTCCACACCAAAAAGTCTCTCAATTACTTTGTCCTATTTCTGCTACACTTTGTCCCAAACTTGCCGAGTTGGTGCCTTGGCCGCGAGCCTCCGTGCAGCTTAAGGGAGAACGTACCACGCAACCGCTGCCGGTACCCTGATACGGTCTGTCAGGCTACCGGCAGTGACTGTTAAGTCCTCCCTTTAATGCTTGTAACTGTTGTAACGGTCCCCTTAGTTATGGCAGCCGTTATGGACCGTTTCTCATGGTTTATGCCACAATTTCCTCCTTTAGTTATGTTAGTCGTTGCTAACTGTCCAGCATTCAATGTGGCTTGCTTCTCATTATTTATAGCCGACGTTGCCTACAGACCCACGTATGAGGGCAAACAGCCGTTCTGCCTCACTACCTTGGTTGCCCGCGCAACGTTCTGCAATTCACAACCGGTGCCGACAAATGCCTGGGTTCTTAACAATCCCCGGTTCTTCAAGTATTACCTTGTCCTCAAGATGGAAATCTTTGGGGCAGCTACAATTGAGTTTGTCATGGTTTTCACCATAAGCCTCTTCTTTCGGCTTGCTTTTCCCGCATGCTAGAACTTTCCTGCTTTGGCCTCCACGATTTTTACTTTGTGGTTGCCGCAACATTCGGTCGTCCTTTGTAGAATTGGCCAGCTCTTGCATGTCATCGACCTGGTCCACCTCCTCCAAGCTATTGATCTCACATCGTTTAAGTTTTTGAGAGTGTTTGGCCTGCCAAGAACATTTTCTTCCTTCCCACATAAATTACATAGTCATAGCGGCATAATCAAAATTAATCTTACCAACTTCTCGAAGCCATGCATTGCCCAAAACAACTTCTAAACCTGCCAGATTCAAAACATGTAATGAGGCTTTTACTGTCACTTCTTGAATTTCAATTTCGACATCATCGATTAATACTGCAACTTCCGTTCCTGCCATTGTTCCTTTGAGCAGCATGGTAGAGGGTCTTGCTGCACCATTAAGAGAGTTGAGGGCCAATTCAGCTTCTGCATTCCTTCTATTGGGCGTGTTCTCATTGCCCAACTATAAAATGGCATCATTGTCACTAGATTCTTCCTCCATAAAAAGAATCTTCCCTTTCATGCATCGGTGGCCAGGTTGCCACTTGTTTTTACATTTGAAACATAATCCCTTATCCACCCATTTCTTTACCTCGTCTGTGACATGGTTTTTAAGTTCATTCCGTTTTATTTCTATCTTTCGGCCATCATCAATTAATCGTGCCAATTTAATACAATGAGACAAAGTTTGTGGGTCTCAAATTTTTACCTCCCTTCTTAGGGCTGGACGAAGGCCTTCCAAAAACGTACCCATTAGAGCACCTACTGACCAATTGCCTGCAGCTTCGGCCAAGCGTTCAAAGTCCTCCAAATATTCCTTCAAGCTAGCTTCCTGATGGAGTTTGGCCAACTGCCCGTCGAGGTTCACAATGTTGGAGGGGCCAAAACGATCATAAATTTCTTTGGTGAATCGGGTCCACCCAAGCCGTCTCCAGTCCCGTTCGTAAGCCATTTTCAACCAATGCCACCACTGGTTTGCTTTGCCGCAAAGGAAATAGGAAGCATACTCCACTTACTCCTCACGTGGAATTTTTTTTTTGGCGAAGAAATTTTCAACTTTGGATATCCATTCTGTGGGGTCTCCTTTCTCAAACGTTGGAAACACCATTCACGACCGTCTAGGACTGGCACGACGTTCATGCCGTTCAAAGTCATCGTAGAGCGGGTTAGACCCGGTTCATCTATCCCGTTCAGGACTAGTCTGCAATTTGGAGCGATGGGATCGACCGTCTTCTTCATCGCTGGGGCAAACAGTTCTGCCCACAACTTGGGACCGCACACGTGGTTCAGGAACCTGTCTGCTCGAAGTTCCACCATCTCAATTTTCAAACAAACTAAATAATTTTGTAAAATTAGTCTGCATACCTTCCATTTCAAAAATTATCGGATCCATTCGGCTCAACAGTTGAGCGTGAATCCTTTCCAACTGGTCGATGCGAAACCGATTGGAATGTGAGCTTTTCTCACCAACTTGATATTCTGGTCCAGCCATTAAATCGAACGAGCAAGTTCACTTGAGAAAGCACACCTTCTCTCAAAGAAAGCACCAATCATCAGGGTACCGGCGTCGGTTGCGTGGCACGTTCTCCCTTAAGCTGCACGGAGGCTCACGGCCAAGGCACCAACTCGGCAAGTCTTGGGGCAAAGTGTAGCATGAATGGGAAAAAGTAAAGAAGAGATACTTTTTGGTGTGGATGTTCCACGTTTTATGTTTATTGAATAAAAGTAATTACAAGGTAATTGGCCGACACAACACTAGCACTCTTAACAACCTAGCACGACACTCGAGTTGCTAAGCCTATTAATCCTAACAACCTGGCACTACACCATCATTGCTAAGCCTAAGCGTTCCAAGCACTACACAAAGGAAATCTGAATGTATAAGAATAGCCTATGCTATTACAATCATCAAAAATGATGTCTGAATTGATAGATAGATCCAACAATGAGCTTGAGAGCTCTTATTTATAGAAGCAAACTATAGTGTTAGTGTCTCCATAATTTCAGCCATTAAGTCCTCCCTTTAATGATTATAGCCGTTGTAACAGTCCCCTTAGTTATGGCAGTCGTTATGGACCGTTTCACATGCTTTATGCCACAATTCCCTCATTTCGTTATGGTAGCCGTTGGCAACTGTCCAGCATTCAATATGGCTTGCTTCTCATTATTTATAGCAGACGTTGCCCACAGACCCGCGTATGAGGGCAAACGACCGTTCTGCCTCGCTGCCTTGGCTGCCTGCACAATGTTCTGCGGTTCACAACTGGTGTCGACAGTTTCCGTGCGTCCAGCCATGCCTGGGTTCTTAACAGACCGTGCGATATGTATAGTTATCATGAATCATCACAGCAACAGGCAGATCCCGCGTCGACCTTTTATCTAATAAATGCATCCCTTACAAAAGTCGGGGTTTGTTGCACGTATTAGCTCAAGCATTACTATGGTTATCTGAGTAGAAGATACCATAAAACAAACTATAACTGAATTAGTTCATACTTACATATGCATGGCTTAATCTTTGAAACAAGCATATGACTAATGGCAAGATCAACTAGGTAGCATTCCTCAACGACGCCATCGCCGCATGAGTCAGACGCCCCAAGGGACGATGGCCCAAAGACGAGAACGGCAGTCGTGCGCAATTAGCGACGAACATTGGTTCGGGCAAAATTGAGGCCGGTAGACCCCATACCCACCGTGCGTTCTGCATCTGAGAGCTCAAGCTCACCTCCATGGGCCGCTGCCGCGCTAACGCGGAGTGGAACTCGGGGGCTGCTTCGAGGTTCGTCCTGTGTCGGCATCCGTTGATGGGAGACACAAGACGAACGAGGGACGATGGGACGACCGAATGCCTTCACGATAGGTACGCAGCACATGAAACCGAAATAGGCCAAGGCTACCTTCGCTCTTGGGCCACGAATGAAGAGGCATGTAGGTAAGGATGTCGATGCCCGGAGCAGGGATCAACCTTCCCCTACAAGCCGACCACCACTCACGAGGCGTAACGTACGACACGAGCTGAGCAAGCGGGCCAAACAACGAAAACCATCGAACTCGCCCAGGCTCGCAACCGACTAAGTGGGCACCAATGTCCCCGTAGCATGCCACGACCGAGGCTAACGACGTCCTTCGTCGCACGATGAACCAGCCATCACGTGTCGATTTCGGTCGCCAACCCCAGCACTAGGCACGACCAGCGTCCCGGCCCCCGCGTCTCCGGCACACCGCGGCCTAGGCCGGCAACGTCGTTAGCTGCTCAACAACGAAGTCATCGTGCTGCAACGTCGGTCACCCGCCCAGGCACTGGGCATGCCATGCGGCATAAGCGCCTCAACTACTCCCCCTATAATAGTCTAAACAGAAAAATCCCAAGTGATTGCAGTAGATACTGAATTTCTGAACAGGAGGAAAAATTTTGTCGATTTTATATCTAACGTTATAGACATGATATTGGGCTGAATTTTCCATGGAGAATCCTCAGGGTGTGAGGAATCTCCAGAAATTTTTGTTTAATTTTTTCGAGCAAAAAAAATTATTTTTTAATTTTTTAATAAAAAGTGGTCAAAAAAGAAAAAGGCAGAAAAAAGAAGACTTTAGGTTGGGAAAACATGTGGGTACTCCTATAAACTATAAATAATTTGTAAAATAATTGATTTTCCCAATCCATTGGCCAATCTCAAGTGCAAACATATCTCTCTTTGTTCGGGCATCTCACTAATGTGAAGACTTCAAATATCTTAACTTGGAAATAAGAAAAAAGAAGACTTTAGGTTGGAAAAACATGTGGGTACTCCTATAAACTGTAAATAATTTGTAAAATAATTTATTTTCCCAATCCATTGGCCAATCTCAAGTGCAAATATATCTCTCTTTGTTCAGGCATCACACTAATGTGAAGACTTCAAATATCTTAACTTGGAAATACCAACATCATATTTAATTAAGCATGTTATTCCCCTAGAGGAGAGGAGAAGTGTCCAAACATGTAGCAATGTCGTTTTCTAGTGACTTAGCCAAAGCCTGAGGGACCGACGTGTGGCAGATTGGAGCTCGGTCCACCCTCCGCTCGCGCTAGCAGGCCAACGTGCGGCAGATTGCCCAACACTTAGCAAAATCTGTACAAGTACACCAATCATACCTGGGGGTACATTTCAAAGCTTGGGCATCATTCAAATTGAGTCAAAACAAAAGAATACGAGAGAACATAACTCCTTATATATGTGCTTTTATTCGGTATACAATGTCCCTCAAGTTCAAAAATGTTCTTTCAAAAAGCAATCTGTTTCCCACTGCCCAAATATGGTAAACTGTGTTGGCCATCATAAGGTGCTTGATTTTAGAGTGCCAAGTTGCCCCCTGGCCTTTTTAACCATCCACTTAGGTGCAATAGGCATTGTGGTCATCCTCCTTTGAACTCCTATCTAGCTTTCAATTTTCTCCCAAGATTGGCTAGAGAAAGGGCAAAGGAAAAAGAGGTGCATGTGTGATTCCTTTGTACTATGGCAAAACTCGCATCCTCGGTTATCATGGAGGAAGTTGAGCCCGTCTTTGGAAAGAAGGTTGGACTTTGCAGCCAACAATAGTAAAAAAGAAGTTCTAGGCTGGATGGTAGCATTGCAAACCATCCTATGCCAGATAGATTTGCTACCTTTCTGTCTAAAATAGCCACATGCCTTGGACAAGTCAAAGCTATTCCGTTCTTCCATGTGTTTAGCCATTGTGCACTTGAGCATGGGACCCCTCATCCTATACTAACTTGTTCTAGATGGAGAGCACACTCTAAAATACTGGGGACTAGTCCTTCTTGTTGGGATCAAACCAAATAGACCACCTCTGGAAATATACATGTTTGTTCCAACGTAGCCATAGAAAATCCTTGTTGTTGTAAATGTTCAATGAGCACTTGGTGAGAAGGTCATGGTTCCAAGCACATCTATCCCAAAAACTAAGTCCTCCTTTGTCAGTGAGTAGGCAAAGGTAATTCCAAGGAACTAATGACTTGCCCTGGTCCTGTAAGAACTTTTGACACAATAAGGTAACTTTGTTCAGTACAGTGCACATGACAAGGAGTGTTGAAAACTAGAAACATTCAACACCTTGAAGAATTGTTTGTACAATAGAGAGCTGGAGTTCCAAAGGTTGATTTGGTTGGCAACATAGTCGATTAGTAGACCATAGGGTACAAATTTCAAACATTCAGTTGCTAAGGAAACACCTAAGTACCTGAACAACATGGAACCTCTTAGCATGTCAGAGATAGCCAACACCTATTCCATCTCCAATCCTTGTATTATAGCAGCGAAGATGTTGGAGTTGAGTCCTGATTTTGCCCAATGTTTCACAAAACTCTCCAAAGAATACCAACTAATGCTGGGTCACCTATAGAGAATAACATAATATCATGTGCAAAGGCGAGGTGCATGAGCTTAATGGATTCGCATTTGGGTAAAAGTTGAAGTCGAGATCGCAGGTAACTCGCATCACCAACCATGAGAAATACTGATACATAAAACAAAACGATGGGAGAGAGAAGGTCACCTTGTCGAATGCCCCTTCAACTTTGAAAAAGCCATGAAATTAGCCGTTAAAGCTGATATAGTATAATATGATGGAGACATATTGCATGACCCAACTAATAAACTGCCTCGGGAATTTGAGGCCAACCAACACCGCTTCCAAAAACACCCAATTAACCAAGTCGTATGCTTTCCTAAAGTCTATCTTAATCAAGCACTAAGGAGAGATACACTTGCAATTATATTTTTGAAGTAGCTCCTAAGCAAGGTGGACGTTATCTATTATGAAGGAGAGATACACTTGCAATTATATTTTTGAAGTAGCTCCTGAGCAAGGTGGACGTTATCTACTATGCTACGTTTCACCACAAACTTCGATTAGGCTTCTAAGCAAGGTGGACATTTTCTATTATGCTACGTTTCACCACAAACATCGGTTAGGCTTTGTCCATAATACAATCTAGAATCATAGGAAGACTATCTGCCATTATTTTAGAGGTAATCTTGTAGACAATATTGCAACATGAGATAGGGAAAAAGCTTCAACCACCAGAGCATTGCTAGACAATGTAGCAACCATGCAACAATTGGCAAAATATCTAATTTCATAAGGCGTGGCACCTGAGCCATTACACTATTCATCGCTAAATAGTAATTTGTTGAAATCATCCATCAACAACGACAGATGACGGTTATGACCTCCATAATCCTATATATTTTCTCATAGGGGTTTGCTAAATGCAAATGTGTAAAGCCATAAACAAAACTAATAAGAAGGGAGAGTGTGACAATACCTTACACTGCACTTGCATTTGGATAATTTGGACGGTTACATCCAGCTGGCTCCACAACAACCTTAGAAGGGTCCTAGAGAATAAGCATCAATGCCATATCATGCAAATGGAGTTGTTAAGCTGTTCCTACCCTTCAAACTTAGTCCTCATAATACGTTCCAAAGTGGAAGCATCCAACTTGGTTTCCAAAACTCCAATAATGCTAATGTCATTTCTTGACAATGTTGCACACTCTATTATGTTTAAGGAGCTAGTTAAAGCCCATAATGTTCCAAGTTGCAACAATCATTGTCTAATAGAAGGCTGAGGCATTCCTCTAAGGAACGATACCAGGAAACTTGTGCTTTTATTTAGGATTAGTTGGGCTGAGACTGGTCTTGGCTTTGCGTAAAGGCTTGTACCGGCGGCCAACTTCAATAAATTTAGCACCCATCTGGGGTTGTTCAGGCTGGCAAGGTACTCTGCTGAAGGGTGCTCAGTACTATCTGCTAGGGCCTATAGAGAAGCATCTAAATAGGTAGATGGTTAGCATGATGTCCTTTCCAAGATGGTTTTGCACATTTGGCCATGCCTCAATTTGTGTGGTTCATCTTGCTATGCATAGTTTGGGCAACTAGTTCCTTAACCGCACTATTATTAGACTAAAACAACTCTGCTTCAACCAAGTGAACCTCAATGGTGTCAGCAGGTGCCTGCAGAGAACTAATTGAATGGACAGAGTGACCGAAAGGCTTGGTCTGACCATTTGCTCATGCCTCCTTTTGTTTCCTTCGTCTTGATATGCACAGTCAACCATTCCTACTTGAGGTAACAATGGCCTGTCCCACTTAAGGATTGCCTTGTCCCTTTTGGGCCTCGACCATTCCCTCCTGTCATTTTGCATGCATGGCAAAACTTGGGTATCTGTTCAAAGACGATAGCATGCTCATGAACCATTGCAGAGCTTCAAGAAGACAATCCTAGTCAATGACAGAGAGACATCAATCTAGACCAACACATGTGCATAGGAGAGTCGTTCCTCTAAGGCAGTAAATCCATCGAACAAGATTGATTTTCCCATCTTAGAGGTGATTTTTCCTAGGGCCCTAAAGTTTCAACATTCAAGTGGAAGCCGCAGGAGCATAATCCATGTTAGGATAATGTGGAATTCCTTTGTGTCAAACTCAAAAAAAATATGCATGGCTTTTAATAATAGTGGTTTTCTATGGGCGAAGTATGGTCCTTTATTGGGAATGGACATCTTATCTTGATCATTTCCAAATTTGAACACTAACCATTCATTTTCGTGTATGAAGAATTTGTGGTTCATCTTCCATGAGTTGTAAATTTTGGTAATAGCAGCCTTTCCCAGGAATTGGCGATCCCTATGCAATTTGGACATCATCCAAGTTGTTATTGTCTAAGACCATCTTCTCTGGTAGTTCAGGAACATGTTGGACCAAGAAGCCTTTGTTCGGGCACCGATTGTTCTTAGACAGTTTAGCCCAATAGGGTTTAGGGTTTTTATGCACTTCCTCCACCACATCAATAGGGATCATATTAGTATCTTCTTTCCCAAAGGTTCTCAAAATTCTAGTGGAAGAAAGGTTGCCTTCAGTGGTTTCTGCCGGACTTACTATATACCTAGTGGAAGAAAGGTTGCCTTCAGAGGACCTGTATTATAGTTGGTTGAGCCACTGCCCAACATAATAGTGCTCGGCTGTTTTGGACACTTTGAAGTTTTTTCTTAGCCATGGCAGTTAAGAGCAATCACCAAGATTAACCTGTTGGAACCTAACTGAACAGTGGCTTGTTACATTGGAACAATGCTATTTGATTGGCAGTAACTGAATCAGTCAGTTTGAAAGCAAAAGAATGGAATGTTCTCTACTAAAAACAGTGAGAAGTTGCTGCCAAAGTCTAAAATGCCTCCAAAGTCAAATCAAAAAATTTAAAATTCGAATTCAGCTTGTGGCGGGAAACACTACACTACTGCTACGGTAACTCAGGCAAAAATCAAACCCTGCAACTAGCTTAAAGATGGAAAGAACAGCTGATGAAGAAATGATCAAGCCAGCAGAACTGAGTAGAAACTTACTAGTGAGCATCAGAGCCCCCATAATTGACACTAGAGAACACCAACAAGGGCGCTTAGTAGTCAGAACTGGCTAGAACTAATCTGCAACCAGGGTCCACCAGAACCAAACCACCCATTTTCTTACCACGAGAAATACACTAGAATTTGAAGTAGAAAACTGTGGAGAATAGGGAATGGAGCAGAGATCATAGTAGGGTAGAAAACAAGAGTTATGAGGCCTAGATACAAGAAGCACCGAGGGTATGAGGCATCAAGATTAAGTTCATCTTGTAAGAAATTATCCCTAATTTATTTAGGGACTTAAGTATGGCCCACATATTAGGTTACCATAATTGTTAAGGTAACTAAGGTCTCTTACTAATGAGAAGTTGGATAGGATAAGGATTCTATTTTCGATTGGATTATGCATAACAATTAGTTTCCTTGATTGACGGAAATACGTGCGTATGCTATTTACTCTGAGGGTCCCTAGCCTATCTATATATATAATGCCTGTGACATCCATCAATAGACAAGATTTTCTTCTTTCGATAGATATGGGCTAGAAGACTCCAAGGTTTCTGTCGTGGATCACAAAGTTGGTGAGAACTTCTTTTAATTTTGCTTGAACAATTATGGCTATCGCTGAATGTATATTTTTATATTATTTTTCCGCTGCTATTTAGAGGCATACCTTTAAAATTTTCTAACATGTGGTATTAGAGTTAATGTTAGCCATGTTGTTTGGTAAATATGTCATAAAATAATTTCTCCTGTCAGAAATTCATACTTCGTGTATGCTGTAATATATTTAAAATGAGTTCTGTGTAAGTTATTTTTTATTGAACAAAGTTAAGAATTTGTTTCAATATCTTTATTCTTTCAATTTTCGTGAAGTTGCAGAAGACTTCACTTATTTTGTCCTACGTCTACTGGAACAATGTTTATGCATTAGACTTGTTTTTGTCTTGTAAAAAGTTATTGCAAAAAAAAGCATTTTTCTTTCAGCCGATGTGTTTTCCTTAATGAAGCCAATCTTTTTTTTTTTTTTACAGAAGGCTTCACTAATTTTTGTCCTATTAGGAGTCTAAAAGTTCTCCTGCTTTTGCTTTTATCTTTAATATTATTATTATTATTTCCCACTTCTTTCGTATGCAAGCCATGCAAATAAGAAAACAAATCCATGTTTATTATTGTTTTTAGTTAATAAGATTTTGTTTATATATATATATATATATATATATATATATATATATATATATATATTTCTCTAAATTAAAATTGAGATTAAATAGACTTAAATTTTTATAAATAATAAAAAAAAAATAAGTTTGATAATATTAAGTTTGATTACCAAAATTGCCCATTTTGATATAATGGCAATTGGATATTCTTATTTAGCCTTTTCATGTAATGTCCATATGGATTAAATCAACATTATGATTAAGTTGATTATTCATATTTTGAATGTCATTTTGTAAATTCTCTTCATGTCATGTACTTATGAATTGCTATAGCATCTTAAGTGCTTGATATGTAAAGAAAAGTAAACCACATTTATGTTAGTGATTATTTTAATAACATTTCATAAAGTATAATTATCTTATTAAAATAGTAACCCGACCCCACATGGAGGTAAGTATTTTAGTTAAGATTAATTGAAATGAGACGGTAAACCTTTAGTTTGAAATTTTCCTATACCCACAGGTATGGATTATTTCTATGTTTCTAGTTTACCAGTCTCATTATAAAGTATGTAAATTCTATGCTTGATATGACACTTTTACTCACAGGAAGGTCAAAATTTACATTGAATCATCTTGGTTGATTCTTTTCTGATGGTTGTACTTTATAGCTTATGTGTTTATTCTTGGATTTTGCAACTTTTCCTACTGCATTATTTAATGAAAATGCTCATATTCCAATGCTTATGGGTGATAATTACTCTGACTGGAAATATAAAGTACTTCTAACTTTAGGGTGCATGGATATGGATCTGGCACTTTGTTCCCACGGAATCAAGTATGCCAGAGGCTAAAATTGCTTATGAGCGGTTGGCGAAATCTAATCGCATAAGTTTAATGCTCATTAAAGCCCATATTAGTAAAGGCATTAGGGGTTCAATCCCTGATTATACTAAAGTCAAATATTACATGGAGGCAATTGATGCCCAATTTGTGAGTTCTGACAAAGCCTTAGCCAGCACGTTAATGAAGAATCTTTTTAGTATGATGCTTGATAAAGGCAGATCTATGCGTGAGCACATTATGAAAATGAGGGATATTGCTACTAAGCTTAAAACACTTGAAGTTGAGATGTCTAAGTCATTCATTGTCCATTTCATTCTCAATTCTCTTCCTGTGAAATACGGTCCGTTCAAAATTTCCTACAACACATAAGGAAAAATTGTGAATTAATGAACTTTTGACCATGTGTGTTCAAGAGGAAGGGAGATTAAAACATAAGTTACTTGAAAGTGTTCATCTTGTAACTCATGATAAAGGAAAGGCACTGAAAAGTGAAGTTGTTCCTATGAAGAGAAAAGGCAAGAGCAAAGTTCTTTGCCATTTTTGTAAAAAGAAGGGACACTTCAAGAAGGATTGCCTGAAATATAAGAAATGGCTCGAAAAGAAAGGTAATCTCAGTTTGTGTATTATGAATCAAATTTTACTGAGTTTTCTGATAATACATGGTGGATTGATTATGGTTCTACAATTCACATTGCCAAAACCATGCAGGGCTTTCTGAATCTAAGGAAGTCGATGGGAAGTGAACAAGACATCTATTCTGGCAATAGGATTCGTTCACATGTGGAAGGCGTTGGAACCTATAGGCTCATTTTAAAATATAGTTTTCAATTAGATCTTGAAAATACTTTTATGTTCCATCTTTTTCGAGAAATTTAGTTTCTATTTCAAAACTTTCAAAAATTGGATATTGTATTTATTTTCATTCTTCTTCTATGAAACTTTTGAAAGATAATAAAGTTGTTGACTTTGGAATTTTGGATGGAAATTTATTTAAATTTGAGCTAGACCCCACATATGAGTGCAATGTTTTAACGCATGATAAGAAAATTGGCACTAAAAGATGTATTATAGATGAGAACTCATCAAGTCTTTGTCACAAAAGATTAGGTCATATCTCAATTGACCGAATTAAGAGGTTAGTAAATGATAGAGTTTTAAAATCTCTTGAATTTTCTGACTTTGGTACTTGTGTGGACTGCATAAAGGGAAAGCAGACTAACAAGTCCTCTAAAGGTGCCAAAAGGAGCTCTCAAATACTTGAAATAATATACACAGATATCTGTGGACCTTTTCTGACCCCTTGCTTGAATGGTGAGAGATATTTTATCTTTTATTGATGACTATTCAAGATATATGTATCTCTATTTTCTGTTTGAAAAATCTAAAGCACTCAATGCTTTTAAAATATTTAAAACAAAAGTAGAGAAACAAAAGGAAAATAAGATCAAAATTGTAAGATCTGATAGGGGTGGAGAATACTATGGAAGGTACACATAAAAAGGGCAAGCCAAAGTCTATTTGCTGATTTCGTTCAAAGTGAGGGTATTATTGCCCAATATACTATGCTAGGAACACCACAACAAAATGGTGTAGCTGAAAGGAGGAACCACACTTTAATGGATATGGTAAGAAGCATGATTAGCAGATTGAATTTACCTTTATCCTTATGGAGTGAAGCCTTAAAAATCGTTGTGTATATTTTAAATAGGGTTCCATCCAAGGTTGTCCCTAAGACTCCTTTTGAATTATGGAATGGATGGAAACCTAGTTTAAGACATTTACACATTTGGGGGGCGTCCAACTGAAGTTAGGATTTATAATCCTCAACTAAGGAAGTTGGACGAAAGAATAACTAGCGGTTACTTTATAGGCTATGCAGTCAAATCCAAAGCTTTTAGTTTTATTGTCCCTATCATACTCCTAAAATTGTGGAAACTAGAAATGCTAAATTTCTTGAAGATCATGAAGAAAGTGGGAGTGGTTTACCATAAAAGGTGAAACTTGAAGAAATAAAGGAGTCACCTATTGTCCCAGTGGTACCTTTATACTTCAACACTTCTGAAACTATGAGTTAGTTAAAGAACAACAGTTTCAAGATCTACCACCTTCTACAGAACCATATACGAAACAACCCATTTTAACTACTCCTATAGCAGAAATGCATGAACAAGTGGGAGTTAGGAGATCCACAAGAATAAAGAAACCAGCCATTTCTAATGATTTTGTTGTAAACCTCCAAGAGTATGAATATAATCTTGGAATAAAGAAGGATCCATATTTGTTTTCACAGGCCATGAGTGGAGAGCATTCCATACTTTGGTATGATGCCATGAAAGATGAGTTGGAATCCATGGCTAAAAATACCAGAAGAAGCCTCTAGTATAGGATCTAAATGGGTTTTAAAAACCAAAAGAGACTCTTTTGGTAATATCGAACAATATAAAGCCCGAATTGTAGCTAAGGGATTCACTCAAAAAGAAGGCATTAACTACCACGAGACTTTCTCTCCATTTTCAAAGAAAGATTCATTCAGAGTGATCATGGCTTTAATAGCTCATTTTGATTTAGAGTTACATCAAATGGATGTGAAAACAACATTTTTGAATGGGGATCTCGAAGAAGTGGTATACATGCACCAGCCAGAGGGTTTTGTAGATAACAATAGTCACCTTGTTTGCAAGCTAAAGAAATCTATTTATGGACTTAAACAGGCTTCCCGCCAATGGTATATTAAATTTCATAATGTTGTTTCTTCATACGGATTTACGAAGAATATTGTTGATTAATGTATATACCTCAAGATACATGGGAGCAAATATATTATCTTAGTCCTTTATGTAGATGATATATTGCTTGCAAGTAGCGATTTAGGTTTGTTGCAGGACACCAAGCAGTTTCTTATTCAAAACTTTGAAATGAAGGATGTGGGTGAAACCTCTTATGTCCTTGGCATAGAGATTCACAGAGATAGATACCAAAGGACACTTGGATTATCTCAAAAGGCCTACATTGAAAAGGTTTTCGAAAGATTCTGAATGAAAAACTACTCTACTATTACAACACCTATTGCAAAAGGTGACAAGTTTAGTCTGCAACAATGTCCTCAAAATGCATTGGAATTAGAGCAGATGAAAGGCATTCCTTATGCTTCTCTTGTTGGAAGCCTTATGTATGCACAGGTCTGCACTAGACCTGATATTGCTTTTACAGTAGGAATGCTTGGCAGATATCAAAGTAACCCTGGTCTTGATCATTGGAAAGATGGTAAAAGGGTTTTGAGATATTTGCAAGGAACCAAGGATTTCAAGCTTACGTACAAATATTTCGATTCCTTAGAGGTGATTGGATATTCGGACTTAGATTTAGGTGGATGTAAGGACAATGGTAAATCTACTTCAGGATACATTTTCCTTCTCGTCAGAGGGGTCGTATACTGGAAGAATGTCAAGCAAACCATTGTTGCAACATCCACAATGGAAGCTGAATTTGTTGCATGCTATGAAGCTACATCACAGGCATTATGGTTAATTAACTTCATTAGTGGTTGTTAGCCCTAAGGGCAAATCATGTAGTTTTGATTAGTTTTGACTAATGACAAACAATGATATGAATTAATTCATATGTTATTTGTGTGATAGGATTTTTGGATTAAGAAGCAAAGAGTTATCATTGCCTTGAAGCCACAATGCAAGAACAACTCAAATATGTCAAAGTGATTGAAGATTGAAGAGTTTGTTCAAGATGATTAAAGGCTTTGAAGACATGAAGTGTAGGTTACATGTGCTTAAGAGGTAAACTTTGTAAACCCTACACTCTTAAGTCTTGGAATCTATGAGTTGCAATTGAGAGTACAAAACTTGACTTGAATGGTTTCAATGGTTTTAAACTTACTTGAATTATCAAGTTTTCATCAATGATTTTTGCACTTAAAAGGTCTTTAATGACTTATCTTTTAGGCTAGAATATTTTCCAACTTGTTTGAATTGATTTGAATATGTTTTGACAAGTTTGGAAAATTCGGATGAAAGTTTGGATGCAAAATAAAAATTCAGTTGTTCAAATTTTTCTTGCACTATGAACAGTAACTACTGTTCAGTGAACAATACCGACTATTTTTTTAGAAAATTTCGGACGTAAGTTTGGGTGCAGATGGTCAAGTTTGGTCGTCCGAATGTGAACAGTACACTGTTTTTGTGAATAGTACTTTCAAAAAAAGTTCAAACGCAAGTTCGGAAGCGGAGGATCAAGTTCGGTCGTTCAAACTCCTCAGAAACTAGCTGTTACTAGCCATTTTATGAATGTTGGATTTGAATCTCAACGTCTATAAAAGCCATAAACTCCATATTTTTTATAGAACTTTTGAATTTTAGAAATCCTTCAAGCTTTAACTTGTTTTACATCAAAATTATTTGAAAAGCTCTCAAATTGTCTTGTGCTCTAAGGTTAAAATTCAAGATTCCAAAGGCAAGAAGTGAAGTGGTGCTAGCTATTGTATTCATCCACCAAGAAGTATTGGTAACATCCAAACTCTATTTTTACATTATTGTTGTGATTGATAGAAGGTTGTCAAGAGACTTAAAACCCTTGTGGAGGGTGAGCCATTGACTAGATTATTCAATGTTGTTGAGTAAAACCCATTGGTGAGGGTGAGCCTTGGATTAGATTGGTCTAGGTTGTCTAGTGACGTAAAACTTTTTGTGATAAGAGTGAACCTTGTTTATTAGATTGAATAGAGGTTGTTGTGGTAAAACCCATTGAAGGGTGAGCCTCTTGTATAATTGCTTGGATTGAGCATTTAGTGAATTGGTTAAAATCCTTGAGTGTGTACTCAAGGTAGTGGATGTAGATCTTGGAGAGATCGAACCACTATAAATTGTGTGTTCATTTCCTTAGAGCTTTGCTTGTTTACATACTTGTGTTATTATTATTTGTTCTTAGTTGATTGAATGGTTGTGGTCTTATTATTTGATCATCTTGTCTCAACCATCAAATCACATATAAACTTGAAGTTTGTGAATTTAAGGAAGAGCTTTTATTAAGGCAAAGGATTTGCAAAAAGGGAAAATATTTTTAAAAATTAGTCAAAGACCTAATTCACTCCCCTCTTAGGTCTTTCAGTGGCCTTTGTATAGTTGATTCCATTTCAAGGCCATTAAGGGTCTATTGTGACAACTTGGCTGTTGTATACTTTTTCAAAAATAATAAGAGTGGTAGTCATAGTAAACACATAGACATCAAGTATCTGATTGTCAGAGATTATATCAAGAAGCAAGTTCTATCAATTGAGCATATTGCACCACCTTGATGGTGGCAGATCTTATGACTAAAGGATTACCAGCTATTGTTTTTCAGGATCATGTAACTCATATGGGACCTTGTGGCTCATTTTGACTTGCTTTTCTCTGATTATTTTGTCTAGAAAAATTATTGTTTTTCCTTGTTTTACATGACTATGCGCATATGGTTTTCATGTATTAAAGTGTGATATATATTAGATCGAATTAAGTGGACCTTGAATGATGCTTATATTAAGTACATTCATAAAATTTTTACACTTGATTAGAAAATGTTATGCATAGCAATACATGGAATGAAATGTTTGTTATAGAGCATGACCGCCATGATTCTTGTATTATATTTTCTTTTACATGCATGTTGCATAATCTTATAGTTTTGAGTGACTACATTATTATATGGTCATGTTTATGTTTTGTCACTCAATGCGGTTATCTAACTTCCAATGTATGAGCCAAGTGAGAGAATGTAAGAAATTATCCCTAATTTATTTAGGGACTTAAGTATGACCCATACATTAAGTTACCATAATAGTTAGGGTAACTAAGGCTCTTACTAATAAGAAGTTGGATAGGATAATGATTCTATTTTCGATTGGATTATGCATACCAGTTAGTTTCCTTGATGGACGGAAACACGTGCGTACGCTATTTATTCTGAGGGTCCCTAGCCTATCTATATATATGATGCCTGTGACATTCATCAGTCGACGGAATTTTCTTCTTTCGATAGATATAGGCTAGAAGACTCCAAGGTTTCTGTCGTAGACCACAAAGTTGGTGAGAACATATTTTAATTTTACTTGAACAATTATGGATATCGCTGAAGGTATGTATCTATATTATTTTTCCGCTGCTATTTAGATGCATACATTTAAAAGTTTCTAACACATCTCTCTCTATGTTGACTATTAATATCTTAGTTTTGTTTTGGACCAAAGTAACAAAAACTTATTTGAGGACTCACACACAAGACTAGATTTTGGGGATCAGCTCTAAATATTGTATAAAGCTTAGCTTTTACAAGAACGCAAAATAAATCATTAACTCTACTTGAAAACACAAGAGAAAAAGATCCAATCTGTCACTACGGCTTTATTTGATTGACAGAAAAGAGAAATTGGACGAAGAACTTGATTACGTCTAAATCCATTGAAAGTGATCCATAAGATTCCTTTATCTTATTTAGAATGTAAAAGAATATCAAGAAGAAAAACAATAATAATTCTTTTTCAATTGTTTGGTTTAGAATGAAATTATTTATATCAAATATAAAATTAAGTGAGTACACATAACATAAAACTTTAATTCGTCAATGAAATTATAAAGATTAATTATTATTGTTAATTGAAAAAATTCATTTTTTGGATGCTTAAGATAATTTAAGCTACCAGTAGTAATTACGTGTATTTTATTGTAATATATTTATTTTAATAAAGAAAGAACCCATTCCATTTTTAAATTTCGATCTCTTTCACATTACTACGGAGTCCAAAAAACCCTTCTGTACCAAATATTTTATTAAAACAAGAACTTAGAAAATTGTCATGAAATTTATCCAAATTCTTAGAAGTTCAAAAATCATGAGAATTTTTTGGTAGATACGATATAGTATGGGAATATTCACTCAAAAGGAGATAAAAATCGGAATTGTAAAAAATTTGTGAAAATTCATGGAAATCCACTGGTACGATAAATTCTGAAAATAAAAAAATTACGAAAAAAAACTCGTTAAAAGTTGAGATCTTACCTTGATTTGAGTGTCTTCGGTGCAACTGTACATTTGAGTTTAAGGTCTTTAGTTAGTATGCAGGAATTTGGTTGAAATTTATAGTATAAAATGAATAGAAAATGGAATGAAGATAAAAGGTGGAGAGTGAGAGAAATAATGGAAGAAAAAAAATGAAAGGGGAGGGCTTGGAAGCACTGTGGCCCATGAATTGTTCGAGTTGCAAGAATTTAGTCAACCAGCCGCATCTGCCTTATCTTTTTCTTATTTGTCTTTTTTTGTGTTCTAAATTATAAAAGTAGCAACGCGGCTCATGAATTATTTTAGTTTATAAAATTGCCCCAAAACTTTTTATGACATGTTTTCCTTCACAAGTCAAGTATATATGTTTGTCATTGATCAAAATTTTATTATCATTATATATATATTTATTTAAAAATAGTAGTAGCCAAAGTAAAATCATACAAAAACTAAATTTTCTAAAATAAAAGGAAAAAATTTGAGGTCTCACGAGAGCATTGATGCTACGGTTTAGGATTATCTCAAGTTTGAAATTTGTTTTTATCATTTGGAGAGGGTCAGTTTATCAAATGTTTTCTGGATCTAGGATATATATAGAACTTAAGATTATCTACACTACTCTACCTGTAATATTTCTATTTATAGTATTTATCTTTTAAGATTTATCTTCTACAGTTTAGGGTTTATATTATTCAGTTTAGAATTTATGAATAAGAATTTTTACAATTAGAAGTATTATAGAGAGTGTAACATAAAAATATTGCAGAGAATCCAAGCCTAGGATGTCGTTATAAAACAAAAAGGGAAAAGAAGAGATGCCAAACTAGTGAACTCCCAAGCAACATTTGAAGCAAACAATTTAATAAATATTATATGTTTTAAAATATAACATTTTTTTATCCTTTTTGAATAGATTAATGCAAAGAAATAAGCAAATTTTTCTCATTATACTCTCAACTAATTTAATTTACCTTCATTTACATAAGAAAGAATGAGAAAATTATATTTATTGGTGAAGATAATCTTTAAAAAATAACACTTAAAATTAGTAAAAGATCAAACATTAGGTAAGGCAAAAGTGAGCCAAAAGACCCTGTATTATGAAACATAGGGAGTATCAAACAATTCTCAAATTGTCTTTCTCATTTTTGCTCTTCACTTTCTCCATAAGAAGTCTCACCCTTTTTCTCCAAATTAAATTTTGATATTGTAATTCTGGCTAAATGATTGATATAGACTACGACTAGGAATCATAGGACAACATTTCTCTTGATAGAGTCAGATTTTCTTTTTTCAATTTCACCTTTTCATTAAAAATGTGTGTAAATATGTCTAAAAATTGCATGCAATAGTGTATTGGATCAAGTTGTTCTTATGTTAGGCGTGGAACAAAAGCTTTGTTTCTCCAAAAATGGGGTTAAACAAAAGAAACTTTCTCCCGGACCCCTAGAGGGGAAATTTTTTCATAAATTTAGGCTATTTTTTAGAACAAAATAGGAATATAGAATTAGATTTGAGATCAATTCACTAAACTTTTATTGAAGAAATCCGTTGAAAAATTTTTGAATCTTGAGAAATTTTAGAGAGTGAGACTCCAAGGTTTGATTTGTAGAGGGAAAGAAGAGGAGCAAAAGGAGCGAAGTTTGGGAAACTTTATCAAGAAAGATTAAGAAAATAAATAGTTGGAGAATGCCGTTAAAAGATTAAATCTTTATATGTTTTTTAAAGTTAATTTCAAAAGGAATAGGAAAATTGATTAAAACAATGCAAAATTTTAGACTTGTATAACTTTTGAAGCATAATATGTTTATTTGAGAATTTTTAAACTGTGGCTTCTGATATCAATCCGTGCTTCAATCAGACCAATCTTGAAACACTAATGAAGCTCAGGAAGGTTTTTAATGTTTTATAGTTTGGTTTCCTTTCTATAATGTCATGTGCCCTTTGAAAGTTATGAGAGTTTCTGTTTTTTTACTATTGTTGATTCTCTTTGAGTCATTAGATCAACTTCTTTTGAATTATTGGATACTATATTCTAACTACCAAAATAGGAGATTCTAAATTTTATTTTCTTCACAAGTGATATTGTTTCATCAAAAAATAGAAATAGAAGAGTTAAGGTACAACTACTATTGTTTTCCACTGTAAAGAAAACATGCATTAAAAATTCTATCTTAGTTTGGCCACCTAAATTCAAACCCGGGTTCTATCACCAGAGGGAGACATCAAGATGTGAGGACTTTCAGGGAAATAAAACTGCTATTCAAATATAGCAGCGTTAAAGTGCAAAAGTGAAGGAGAAGGAGGATAGAAAGAGAGAGAGGGGTCATTAAACCTTCAACAATCTTATGTATATTTTAATATTAAAGTCATACCAAAGAGTAATTAGAATACAACGTGTATGTGGGGCCCACTACAACAAAATAGGCCTTTGGATCGTGAGTGCCTTAGTGGATAGGTGGATAGGTTAATGAGGCACATAGCATAATAGGAGTCGGCTAGGGTGCAGAATGAGTTTTATTCTGTACGTGCAGAATCAAATTTGGATCGTTCGATCGGTGCAGATTTGATCCAATGGTTGAGGTCTTCTAAGGGTAATATGGGTATGGAGGGATCAAAAAATTTCAAATTTTGCACAGTTTTCATGGGCATCCCGTCACTCAACCATCATTTCAGTCACTCTCATTCAAATATAAGCTTAGAGAGGAAGCCTCTCACTCTCTGCTTCTCATTTTTCATCCCTCTCTCTCCTCTTTCTTCTCTCATTCTTCCTTCCTGAATGCCTCTTCCCTTTCTTGTCACTCCTCGACGGAAATCGCAACCATTACGACGGAAGCTTTTGAAACCATGCACAAGGTAATACATTTGAAACCATTTTCTAACGTCCATCATATCTTTATTTTGAAGAGATGATTTTAAGGCTTGCTTCTCTCTTTTTTTCTCCCCAAGTTACACAGCCATTTGGGTTGGATAATTGAGATGCCTTCTAACGAGTATTTCCTATATTGAATGTTGTATCCGAAAATGCAGAAGCACAATGCATCCAGCCTCAATCTTCTGTGTGCATGGATCTTGGTAACTGCCATAATGAAAATTGAAACTCTCTTTATGGGTAATAAGCATGAGAATAATTGTTCCATACGTACAGAATAATTATTACAATAGAACCGATTTGCTAGAGCAATACCTCACTACAAGAGGAATAATTATTATTAGTATTATTAATAATTATTATTTATTGTGCAGCAAGTATTGAAGAAATGAAGAAAATGGAGTTATCAAAAGTGAACAATGCTCATGATGATTATTCAAAAAAAATGTGAACTGAAGGCATTGGTGGTGAATTAATTTGTGTTGATTCTTATGATTTGAAAAATAATTTTGATGATATATGATTTCAATGTTGTGTATTCTTTTGTTATTTTAGAAAAATTTATATATATATCTTGTTTCTCTCTCTTGTAATGCTTCAACACTTTGGCCAAAAGAGATGCCTTCTCAGAGGTCCTTTGCGCTTCAATGCTTGCATAATCAGGGATTTCTGCTTCCCTTGAGCTAGTAAGGGGCAATGTGGCGCAAGCCTCAACAATCTTGCTTCCATTCCACCAAGAGCAGGGAAGCTCACCATCTGCTATTCTCTGCACTTCCTCAGCAAACCACACCTACAAATGCACATAGTTGGTTACAAGAATAATTATTATTGATGAACATCATAATTATTCTCAACATCCTCAAAAAAACCGTTTTAAACTAAACAATGCATATAGATAGTTGAAAGAATAACTATTATTACTTAACTTCATAATTATTCATGTGCCCCAAGAAGAATAAAGTTGTTTACATAAAGTTCGTGTGTAATAAGAAAGGATTTCAAAAGGGCAGCAAACTTGATCTGAATATTGTGCTCATCAATAGAGCCCCATGTAATGCTTGTGACTAGATGTGGCCTTTGTTAGCATTTGCACACGTGGAAAGGTGTTCTTACAATGCTTGTTAATGTACCCTCACAATTGTTATTTATGTGAAGAATAATTATTATCCACGATTAAATGATGGCACACTGTCATGTATAAAATACACTAATTGAGAATAATTCTTATTGAAAGTTTTACTGACAGAATAATTATTATTAGACAATACAATGCACAAAGTTTTACTGAAAGAATAATTATCAACGTCCTCAGTAATTGTTTTGGACAATACAATGCACAAGTTTTCTTGAAAGAATAATTATTATTGTTTAAATGCATAATTATTCTTACCAGCAGAAGGTGCAAATTGCCATCTGGACAATAGGCATGTTTCTTTTTTATTTTCTTTGAAAAGGCCGGCTTAAATCATCATACGAAGTGATGGCTTTGGGCGCATGAGGTAAAGCCGGCCTTGGTTTCCTTTCCACGGATCTAAAGAATCACTTAGCCAAAAGAAGACTAAGGGCAATGATTCTTGGAAAGGCAACAGCATTGCAAGAATATTTTCATAATGAAGCGTATCGTAGCCCCGACTTTTACTACGACGTCGAAGTATATAACGAAGAAAGGATTGCGAACATATTTTGGGTAGATGCTAGAATGAAGATGGATTATGGTTACTTTGGAGACTCAATAACTTTCGACACCACTTATAGAACAAATAAAAATTATCGTCCTGTTGGTAGGTCTAGAATAATTATGATATTCGTTGTGAATAATTATTACTTTTGGTATGTATAAACTTATTTATGAGTTAGTAATAATTATTACTTCAGTCACCTCGACACCACTTATAGAACAAATAAAAATTATCGTCCTGTTGGTAGGTCCAGAATAATTATTCTATTCGTTGATGCATATGTAGGATTTTAGACTATGTGCATTTGTAGGATTTTAGAACAGTTGTTGAGGGGCACATGAATAATTATGAAGTTAAGTAATAATAATTATTCTTTCAACTATATATATGCATTGTTTAGTTTAAAACGGTTGTTGAGGACGTCGGGAATAATTATGATGTTCATCAATAATAATTATTCTTGTAACCAACTATGTGCATTTGTAGGTGTGGTTTGCTGAGGAAGTGCAGAGAATAGCAGATGGTGAGCTTCCCTGCTCTTGGTGGAATGGAAGCAAGATTGTTGAGGCTTGCGCCACATTGCCCCTTACTAGCTCAAGGGAAGCAGAAATCCCTGATTATGCAAGCATTGACGCGCAAAGGGCCTCAGAGAAGGCATCTCTTTTGGCCAAAGTGTTGAAGCATTACAAGAGAGAGAAACAAGATATATATATATATATAAATTTTTCTAAAATAACAAAAGAATACACAACATTGAAATCCTCTATCATCAAAATTATTTTTCAAGTCATAAGAATCAACACAATTAATTCACCACCAATGCCTTCAGTTCACATTTTTTTGAATAATCATCATGAGCATTGTTCACTGTTGAGAATTCCATTTTCTTCATTTCTTCAATACTTGCTGCGCAATAAATAATAATTATTAATAATACTAATAATAATTATTCCTCTTGTAGTGAGGTATTGCTCTAGCAAATCGGTTCTATTGTAATAATTATTACATGCGTATGGAACAATTATTCTCATGCTTATTACCCATAAAGAGAGTTTCAATTTTCATTATGGCGATGCACAAGATCCATGCACCACGAAGGTTGAGGCTGGATGCATTGTGCTTCTGCATTTTCGGATACAACATTCAATATAGGAAATACTCGTTAGAAGGCATCTCAATTATCCAACCCAAATGGCTGTGTAACTTGGGGAGAAAAAAAGAGAGAAGCAAGCCTTAAAATCATCTCTTCAAAATAAAGATATGATGGACGTTAGAAAATGGTTTCGAATGTATTACCTTGTGCATGGTTTCAAAAGCTTCAGTCAGTAATGGTTGCGATTTCAAATCGAGGAGTGACAAGAAAAGGGAAGAGGCATTCGAGAAGGAAGAATGAGAGAAGAAAGAGGAGAGAGAGGGATGAAAAATGAGAAGCAGAGAGTGAGAGGCTTCCTCTCTAAGCTTATATTTGAATGAGAGTGACTGAAATGATGGTTGAGTGACGGGATGCCCATGAAAACTGTGCAAAATTTGAAAATTTTTGACCCCTCCATACTCATATTACCCTTAGAAGACCTCAACCATTGGATCAAATCTGCACCCTAGCCGACTCCAGCATAATAAGGCACAAGTAGAAGGTGCCTTTTCAAGGGGTGGAGTAATATAGGTAATATGGCACTTTTTTAGTGCATCAATAGAAATCAAGCTAATACGACACTTTTTTTGTGCCATGAAAAACTAGCGCAAGGGTACCAAATTTGGATCAGATGAGCCTCTACCAAGATGATATTGCAATAATTTCTCTTCTATTTATTGCAATAATTTGCAATAAATAGAAGAGAAAGAATGAATTTGTAAGGTGTTTCATTTGAAATAGGAAGAGGAAGTGAAAGAAGGAATTTGGAAAGTGCTTCTTTTGAAAATAGGAAGAGGAAAAGATGGAAGGAATTTTGAAAGTATTCTCTGAAAAGGCAGAAGAGTTCAGAAAAGGAATGTGAGTGGCCTTCACTTTGTCCTTCTCTCTTTCGACATTTTACTCTAAAATTTTAAATTTTAGCATTTTTTTTCTTATTTAAATGGCGCCTCAAGACTTTTATCTTTGCTCCAAAAAAATCAATTCCTTTAAATGACGTTGTTTTTTTAGCTTTTACTAAGGCACTTATGTCCAAGTGCCTCATTAGGGTTAAATTGAGATACTTTTGAATATGTACAGCAAATAAAGTGTTTTATTATGTCGTTTTTGTTATATTTGGAAAAACTTAGAAACTAGACTAGTCTAATGATTCTGACCCCAGACTTTTACTTAGTGGCAACTAGGGCTGTCAATTTTGCCCGTTTACCCGGACCCGGCCCGATAACTCCGGGTCCGGAACAATAGTCATACCCATTTACCCGGACCCGGATCCGGACCCGATAATATATCTTCTAATAGGGTCCGGGTCCGGGATAGGGTATCCCGGACCCAATTACCCGATTTAAATTTTAAATAATAAATATTTTATATATTTAAATTTTTTATAACCGTTAAATGTGTTTGATCAACGGTCAATTATTTATAAATTTATATTAAAAATTTTATCGGGTATACCCGGACCCGGCCCGAGACTCTATAGGGTAGGGTCCGGGTCCATCTTATTTGGACCCGTCGGGTAATCGGGTCCGGGTTCGGAACCATTAATGTCAATCGGGTCCGGGTCCGGAACAGGGTGTCCCGGACCCATTTGAACCCGTTGACAGCCCTAGTGGCAACTAGGGCCACTAAAAAAATATTAGAAGTGTGGAGTAAGAATCAATAAACAAGTCTAGTATTAAATTTTCTCTCTACTCTTTCTTTGTATTTTGAATCTACTTTTTATACTTTAATGAATCACTTTCTTTTCAAAAAAAATAAAAGTAATTATCGACATGAAAGAACTTAATAAACGAGAATTAAATTACTCTATCACAAAGGCTTCCTTAAAATTTGTCAATCATGTTCGCGAAATGTGCTACTTTGGTAATATTTGCCCATGGTTAAATCCAAACTACTAGGCCCAGATAAACCAAAGAGATAAACTCCAAATTTTTACTTATATAGGCTCAAAACCCGTTTCAAACTCCAAAAACATTTTGTTAGTAATTTAACTAGTTAAATGCATTCTTTACTAAACAGTAGATTTTGAATTCAATTCTCATACATTCTCTAACGGTGGGAACACTAGAATGCTTTCTTGTGGTAAGTTTTCTCCCTAGATTTTCCTTTTACATTCTTATATACTCTAAGAAATTTGGATTTGCCATTTTTGTCAAGAAGCTGAGGGTTTACTTAGTGTTGTAACAAGCATATTGATCTAAGATTCATTAATTTATTATCAAAATCTTATAATTTCTATCTTTGGAAAGTTTAAAAAGCAATAAATCTCGTCAACACTTTTGTTCAACAAATTTCCATTGTTTTTATTCGAGAATAACCTGTAAAAATAGTTCCTAAATTATTTTAATTATTGCAACTTAGTTCCACAACTCACATTTTAATATTTTTGGCCTATTATCTCTACTTATTTCAATATTTATAGTTTCAAACACCATTAATGTAGTGGAGATTGGTGAAGATATATACATGTATTCCATGTGCCCTATTGGTGGAGAGACAAATATGTCTATTCAATAAATTTTCTCTCAAAATCCATAGCACGTGTGATTGGAATTGAGTTTCTTTTTTCTCTGTTTTTTTAATTGCATAAAACCGAGTTGGACAAAAGAACAAGAGGAGGAAAAAAGACACACATTCTCCAAATATTAATTCTTATTTTATAGGATATATTATTTTTGTTTGGATAAAATGATAAACCCTATAGGACAATAATTAAGATTTAGAGAATGTGTGTTTTTTCCCTCTAATTTTTTTTGCCCAATTCGGTTTTACTTGATTCACAAAAAAATATTAATTTCAATCTCACGTGTCATAGAATTTGGGAGGAAAATTTCTTGATTGGATGGATTTGCTCTCTACCAATAGGACGCATGATACGCATGTGTATATCTTCATCATTTTCCACCTCATTAATAGTATTTGGGACAATGAACATTGAAATATATAAATATAATAAGCCAAAAAAATATATGAGTTGTGAAATTAATTAAAATAGTTTAGAGTCTATTTTTATAGATTATTCTAAAGATGATATACTAAAAATATTAAAATATGAGTTAGGAAACTAAATTGTAATAACTAAAATAGTTTGGAAACTAGTTTTGCAAATTGCTATTTTATTCAATCTTACAAGGCTATTCAAAGAACTTATGTAGTGCGGGCAAGGACTTATCTCATCAAATGCTTCCTAGGTCATATTTGTTTATAATATTTGATCGGATGTAGAGTTTAAAAGTTTGAATTATATTATAAAAATAATATAATATACCAAAATGTAAGAGAATATGTAAGCTAGCAGGTACCTTATGTTAAATATATATATATATATATATATATATATATATATATATATAAAAGTAATATATAATGAAGTTAGTAATTGATTGATAATATATAATATATTAAAATATTTTTTTTTATAAAAATATTAATTTAATTTAAAATATTCTAATATAATAATAAGACCATATAACAAAAAGAGTATCTAATTTCTTTCTCGTATGAAAAGAACATTAATCTCAAATCATGCATTTTTTAATTCTCGACGAAGGTGCAGAGAACCTCCCAAGGAGACATGCATATAAAAACTACCCGTGAATTGGATTCTTGAAAGATTTTATGCGAATGGCGCAAGTTCATAAGAATAATCAAAATTTGTCGGCCATGCATGCAACGGATACATAGTTTTTTCTATTTTTTTTATAAAACATGTATAATTAATTTTATTTATAAAATTAAATTTAAAATTTTATTTAACAAATAATACTTTATATATATATATATATATATATTATAAAAATTTATAAATTTTTATATTCATAGGATCATATCTCAGACTTTCTGGATACATGGAGCCACTCGTACAAACGAAATTAAAAAAAAAAAGAGAAAAAAAGGACAGTGAATCGCAGACAAACAGTACATTCCTTAAAGACGTCAAATCTGCTGCTTTGAAAGGGAGGGATATGAGATGACGGCCATCAACCATTACGCGTATAGAAAGCCGCAGGACAGAAAAGCACCAGCTGTTCTTCATGTAAAGGCAAAATAATATGTTTGCTGTTTCTTTGCGCGTACTCGGTTTCTGCGTCCCAAGACGTAATATATATATATATATATATTTAAAAATATCCAAAAATAAAAATACAAATCAAACATCTCTTTGCAGCGGTTTTCTTATTTCTCAGTGTTTAATTGGTAGAGAGATAGATTTTGCAATAAAATTATACTATCTCTGTTTTAAATTATTAGACATTTTAATATTTTTTTCTATAAATTAACAAATAAAAATAAATAATTTTTTAATTTTTAATTAATTTAATTTATTTTATATTAACAGATAAAAAATAAAAAATTATATTTATATCTGAACGTAATAAAATTTATAAAACACCATACCTTCTGATAGGAGAAAAAATAAAAAAGGGAGGTTTTTCAATTTAAAATTTTTTTACTTTTTTAAATTTTATATCAACGTCTTTTTTTATAAAAATAAATATATATCTTTCAAAAATACAAAAATTTTAAAAATTTTATACTTTGAATTACAATCCAAATAGGGCTGCATAATGTGGCTGAATCACCAGGAAACTGCTGAGAGTAGAATCCTATGTTTCTTGTGTCACTTGCATGAATTATTGAGCATTGTTATTTAATTATTTATATTAATAATAGTAAGCTTTGTGTACTGCTAGATTGATCTGAATATAAACCATGTGGGCAAAAGACAAAATTGCCTATCAACGCATACCCACAAGTAGAATCTTTTTTGTACATTTCGCATATGCATCGGTCCTTCCCCTTCTTTTTCCCAAAGTCGCTTTCATCTGCTCAATCTGGGTGACTTGTGTTGCAAGTCAAAAGCTCCAGCAGTGCTCTTATCTGTAAATCACTCCTAGCCCGGACTTTTTTCGTGTCGTTGGAGTTTATTTTTGAAATAGAGAACGACGGATGTGAAATGAATATAAAAATTTATATATTTTTAAATTAATATAAAAATTATTTTTAATTGATTGATATTTCAATTCTCAACTTTAGTTTTATTTTTAATTCAATATCGCGCTCTCTTAATTATGCGTTGAGACTTGTTTCCTCGACTTTTTCCAACCTAGCAGTGCTCCTCGTCGCACATTCCAGCAGCTGTGGTTCAGAACCAGAAGGAAATCTCATCCTTGTGGTTTTTTTTTTAAAATTTTTTTCTCAAAGAAATATTTCAAAATTAGCAATATTTTTAAGAGAATGTATTTTGAAAGAATGATTGGTTTCTTGTAAGATTAAACTTTAAGTCACGACTAAATATGAATTTTTTAAATTTTGAGTTATAGAAGCTACTTTTGTTAAATATTATATATATATACACACATATATATGTGTGTATGTATATATAATTTATAAATTTAAATACTCAATTTCTTGATTTTAGTTTTCTTCTACTGAAGGAATTGAAATATGAGCTTCTTGATCTATCAGTGATAACCTTGGTTTTCTTTTTCTTCTTCTTTTTAAACTTTCCTGCTTTCTCCATTTTATCTTGTTTAATTAGTTTGACCATTTTCACCTACTGATGTATATATATCAAGGATTGACTTCCTTGGTCCATATGTGACGGCACTCATTTTAATACTGATACTAGTGTGTAACCTCTTTTTTTTTTTTTCCTGGCGTGGCAGGGGGGGGGTTTGGGGGGGGTTTGGGGGCGTAAATAGGTAGAACCTTCCTAGTACGGTATTAAGTTTGAGAAGCTACCGAGAAAATGTTTCCTTTGATAATCCACTTTATTTTATATGAATTGAAAACTAGGAAATATCTGTCACCCATTTTTCATGTTGGATGGCGACAATACTCTCCTTGACCAAATCGATTTGCGCACCTTGGAACAACCTCAGTCCCAACATTTCCTCCTATATATATATCAACCTCCATTCCATCATCACAATATCCTACTCCCTACATTTCCTCCCAGATCCACAGGAAAAACGCAGCATCTGAGAAAGAAAAGAAGTGTTCTTCCCACTGTCATTTGATCGGAAAATGGTGAAGACAACGGAGCAGAAGATCCCACCAGCGCCTGAAAAAGCAGTACAATCATCGAACTCAAGGTCTGTTTGCAAAAAGAAATACAAGGGAGTGAGAATGAGAAGCTGGGGATCATGGGTTTCTGAGGTTAGAGCACCGAATCAGAAAACAAGAATATGGTTAGGCTCATACTCCACTCCCGAAGCTGCTGCCAGAGCCTACGATGCGGCACTTATATGCCTCAAAGGCGCCTCCGCCAATCTTAACTTTCCTAACTCCCCCATATCTCAACAATTTCCGGACACCATCATGTCCCCCAAGTCCATTCAAAGAGTTGCAGCGGCGGCTGCGGCCACCGAGAGTGGCGATCCGCTTCTGCAGTCTCCGCCGCTACCTTCTACGTTGTCAACCTCATCGGTCTCGTCAACTTCGTCACCTTCGTTGTCTTCATCACCAATCTCCGATGCCATTGAAGATGATTTGTCTTTAGAGCCATCTTCAAACCCTTGCTTGCCCGCATTCCTGGACGAACCTGCGTCGGCGACTGCACCGTGGTACAGCTTTGATTCGCCCAAGTACACCGATATGCTGCTCAATGGGGCCTTTTTTGATCCGCTGATGATTGAAGATGTCTACGAAGAGGGCGATATTCGTCTGTGGAGTTTCTGCTGAAGGATTGATCGTATCTATATTTACTATTGCATTGATTTGTTTATTCATTGGATGATCTTCAAATTATTTTATGAAGACATTACTGACAGTGACCAAAATTCATTTATTATTAGTGTACTTCAATTTACTGGCAGGGGAATTCAGAGTGAGAGGAACATAATTCATATTCCCTCTCTGCTTCTGATATATTTTTACTTTTTATTTCTTACAAAGAACAACGTAATCATCCATATTTGTGATATGGACACTACAAGAAAAGTGACTTTACATTACACATTTTAAGCAACACTTATAGAAATTGTGTATCCACATATATATTAAAGTAACGCTTTCTTTTTATTGTTATATCAAATTAACATAGGTACGTATTTTAAATGCACTTCTATCTAGTGTAGTCAATCAACAAATTATATGTATACGTTGACAATACTTTTGTCTGTTGTTATGAATATCTATAGCTAAAATGTATTTTTGACTACACTTACTCATATATGTTATAATAAATTTGACTTTTAGATACATATTAAGTAACACTTTGTTATGAATATTGTAAAAACTTAAAATATGTATGTATTTTAACTATAGTTCTTCCCGTTGTAGTTAAATGTCACACTATATTTTTATTTTGGCAATAATTTAGAAGTGTTATTTTGTGAATTTTTTATTATAAATTATGTTCCCTACATTTATCAATTACCAATACATCATTTTCGACAAGGAAAATGCCTCCCAAAAAAATAGAAGAGTAGAAGTATATAATAACATGGATATTTATTTCTCTTAAAAAAATTATTGTAATGTAATAACACTTCTAAATATTAGGATAAGAATTTTTAATTTTTTTTGCAAGTGTCTTTGCCACAAAAGAAAAAATTGATTTTTTTTTCTCTTGCAATTGTGCCACCAAAAGATGATTTGGGAGTAAAAAATGCCTGCATTGGTAACTTTAGGATAGCTTAGGTAATATTATTGCAAATCTAGCCAAACTTAACTGCACCCATCCTCTTCTTCCACTTAGCAAAAAAAAAAAAAAAAACAAAAAATCAAAAACAAAAACAAAAACAAAAACAAAAAGTCATCTTCTTCTTCCCTCTAAAGCTCCCTCCCCGAACGGCTGTTTCTTTTCCCCATCCTATGGCCATGCCTGTCTTCCTTCCTTCCCTTTCTTGTCCTCCTTTCCTAATCTCAAGAGTTCACATGCTCAATTGACAGCAACCGCGGTAATCTCAAGCCAATTCCAAAGGTAAGAGAAGACCTATCTCCAGAACAATTATCTTCAACCCCATGTCTAATTTTATCAGAATTTTTCATCTTTCGACATGGAGTTTTCTTCAGTAGAGGGAGAAGAAGACCCCTATCTGAAATTAGATGATTTGAGGATAGATTTTGGTGACGTGATCTTCTTGAAGGTTTTAACTCTGCAATAAACAAAAAGGTGAGTGCTTATGTTCTTAATTTTGTTTTAAAAAGTCTTGTATAGGTTGGATTTTGTACTTTTTTGGGTTAATTTGGGACTGTCATCGCAAGCTAATCATTTAAGAATCTACCTGCAATTTTGCTAAATTTTATTGCCTGTTCTTTCGTGGTGTTTAAATTATTTGGGTGTTTAGGTTGTATGAGACCAATTTTGGGTTTCTGAGTGGATAGGAAAAGTTATACTATAAGGATTTTCATTGAAAGTTTCTTACTGTATTGAGTTATGGGTTTTAAAATTTTCATTGTGAAGATGGAAACTGAAGTTGTATTGCATATGGAAGGTCCAGTTAGCTTATATGTAAATTTGATTTTTTTGAACTTTCTATTCTTTGGCTCCTTAATTATCATATAATGTCATACATATTATCCATGATTTTTGCATTCTAGACTTAATCAAAATGCCACAGTCCATGGAGAATGCAAATAATTATTGAAAATTCTGATAATGGCATTTTATCTTGATGGAACCTTGAACCTGAACCCACAAATCCTGAGCATCAAGTACTGTCATACATGACTAAAGTCGCGTCCGGATCCGATCCTGCACGTCCTTTTTGCAGGACGTGCATGACCAAATATTGACCGTTGGATCAGATTCGAAATCTGATCCAACGGCTGAAGAAATTTTACAAATTTTCGAATTTTTAAAAATACATACAGGGTCAAAATATATTGTCCGTTGGATCAGATGTCAAATCTGATCCAACGGACCATATTTGGTCCTGCACGTCCTGCAAAAAGGACGTGCAGGACCGGATCCAAATTCACTAAAGTCATCGTAACTTCTGCACGGATGTATCTCGTAGCCACCTTAATTTTTAATTCATTAGCATCATGATCTCGGCCCCAACTCTTGAGCAACAACATATAGTTAGCTATAATAAGTTCAAGTTCCAACAAAATTAGTTTGTAAGAGAGAAGGTCCAGATTCATGCTTTACAAATACACTGGAGTGCATAATTATGCACAAAGTATCATTGCTTTTGATCTGTATAATAGAGCAAGAGTACTTCATGCAACGTGCTTAAACTGACTGTAACAAATCTAAATAAATATGACAATGAACAAATCCATTATATGCTACTTTACATTTTTGTGGACAATTTCGAAAATTGTTGATCAAAAGGATGATTAGTAGATTCCATCTTTTATCTTTTATCTTTTGTCTTTTGTCTTTTATCCCATAATGTTTTCTATTTTTTGCCCTGTTGGGATATTTTTACCAATTTTTTTTGTGATTTTGGCTATTTTTATTTTCTAATTTCATGACCCAGAAACATCAAGCAGCCTATAGACAAGTTATTTTCTTTTTCTTTTTCCTTTTGGGTTCCATTTTTGGGGAAAATGTGTCATACCTTTGGTTTCAATTTTCTGTGTTTAGTTTCAGATAATTTTTTTTCAAGCTGTATTAAGGACCTTCAATTTTCAAATGAAGATTATATAGTATTTGAACAATTTGGAGCTTTTTGGTACTTGATGATTTTGATAGGCTTTTTAGTTAGATGTGGTGACTGCATTTTTGGAAGCCTTCATAGTTTAAACTCTGTTTCCCCTTTTAGTTGTTCAAAAAGTTTTTTAGTTTCTTATTATCTAGTAATATTTATAATTCTATGTACCTGAAATACACTCTAAGCATTCTTTTTTTATTTTGCATAGAAGTAGATACTCTTACTTGGTTAAGGTTTAAATTTTTATTTTTGATTTTCTTATTGTTTAGTAATATTTATAATTCTATGTACATGGAATACATTATAAGCATTCTTTTTTATTTTGCATACAAGTAGATACTCTTACTTGGTTAAACTTTGAACCCTTCTTTTTCTTTAATCTTGACCCATTAGCTAGATATGTCATTTGATATCATGTTTCTTTTTTGATTTGTAGATTTATTTTGGATCTCATTAAAAATGAGTATGGATAAAATTTGGATGAATTTATCAAGGAGAATTTCTTCTTATATGGAAGGGCTGGAAAAGTTTCTTGATTTTGCAGTTGATAATGCGAGAATCGATGGTCTAATTTTGTGTCCATGTAAAAAATGCAAGAATGCTATATGCATGACAAGAGAAGAAGCAAAAACTCATCTAATATGTGATGGTTTCATTGCTGGTTATACTAACTGGGTTGCCCATGGAGAGTTTCCATCTTGTCATCCTGTAGACAAACAAACAACACAACCTGAATCACCTAGGGATCCAAGAACTTCTGATGACTTACAAAGCTTGCTCTATGATATCTTTAGGCCATCAGTTCCACTTGTAATAAGGCCGTTGAAGAATAAAATGAAACTATACCTAGAACTTATTGTGAAATGAAGAAGGTTGTGAAAGGATTAGGCCTTGGTTATGAACAATATGATCCTTGTATAAATGATTGTATGCTGTACTGGGGGTGAGAATGAGGGGAAAACAAGGTGCAACATATGTAGTGAACCAAGATGGTTAAGAAGTGAAAATAATCCTACTGGTGAAGATCCATCTAGAAAAGGAATTGCAAGCAAGGTTGTTTGGCACTTTCCTTTGAAACCAAGAGTACAAAGGCTTTTTAGGTCACCCAAAACTGCCTCTTTGATGAGGTGGCATGCGGAGAGTCGTGTTAAGGATGGTAAAATAAGGCATCCTGCAGATTCACCAGCTTGGCAAAACTTTGATTACTGTAACAAGGAGTTTTCCAAAGATGCTCGTAATATTAGGTTAGGCCTTGCACCAGATGGATTCAATCCCTTTAGAACTATGAGTGTTTCACCTAGTACTTGGCCAGTTATCTTGATGCCGTATAACTTACCTCCAGGAATGTGCATGAAGGAACCATAGTTTCTTTTATCCTTACTTATTCCTGGGCCAACAGCTCCTGGCAACAATATCGACATATATCTACAACCTCTAATAGCAGAGCTTAATGAATTATGGGAGGTGGGTAAATATACATATGATGCATCATTAAAACAAAATTTCCAAATGCGAGCAGCCCTATTATGGACTATTAGTGACTTTCCTGGCTATGCAAATTTATCTGGTTGGAGCACCAAAGGGGAGTTTGCTTGTCCAGTTTGCCATGAACACACTACATCCAGGTGGTTAAGGCACAATAAAAAGTTTTGCTACATGGGGCATCGTAGATTTCTTCATCCTAGGCATCCATTTCTGAAGGATGTCCAATCTTTTGATGGGACTCAAGAACGGAGAAATCCACCTCCTCAATTAATAGGGTCTATGGTAATGCAGATGCTGGAGATGTACACCACTAACTTTGGGAAGAAAGTTACTAACAATCCCAAACTGCCTTTCAATTGGAAGAAAAGAAGTATATTCTTTGATCTCCCTTATTGGAAGAATAACATGTTGCGTCATAATCTTGATGTTATGCATATTGAAAACAATGTATTTGACGATATTATCAATACACTGCTAGGCTTGGATAATTCAAAAGACCATCTTCAAGCTCGTCTTGACTTACAAGACATGGGTATAAGGGAAAGTTTGCATCCTCAACAAACTTCATCAAACAAACCATATCTACCTGCTGCTTGCTTCTCTATGAGCAAGAAAGAGAAGATAAGACTTTATCGAGTTTTAAAAAGAGCCAAAGTTCTTGATGGTTATGCTGCTAATGTCTCAAGATGTGTACAACTTAAGCCACCTAAAGTTTCTGGACTTAAAAGTCATGACAACTATGTCCTCATGCAACAACTATTCCCATTATCTTTGAGGAAATTGTTACCACAGACATTAAGGTCTAGTTTATTATGATTTTGTAGATACTTCAAAGAGTTATGCTCTAAAGTCCTTGAACATCGTGAGCTTGCAAAATTAGAAAAGGAGATTGCAGAAACACTTTGCCATCTAGAAAGAATTTTCCCCCCTTCTTTTTTTGATGTCATGGTGCGTTTGACAGTTCATTTGGCGACTGAGGCAAGAATAGTTGGCCCAATTCAATATCGATGGATGTATCCCATAGAAAGGTATGAATGCCTTTTATATTTGGGAAAATAATATTATATTATATAATGTTTAATAAAATTGCTGCTAACTCTTTCATTAAATCACAGGTACTTGTCAAAGCTTAAGTCTTATGTTCGAAATAAGAGTAGGCTAGAGGGATGCATTGCAGAAGGTTATATAGCAGAAGAATGTTTGACATTTTGGTCACTCTATTTGTCTAATGAAGTGGAGACAAAATATAACAAAGTTGGAAGAAATGAAGATAGTTACTGGAATAATGTTGGTGAATTAAATGTTTTCTAAAATTCAGGCTGACTATTAGGTAATGGACAACACAAGGTATTAGATGAAGAGACACTAGCCAAGGCTCACCAGTATGTTTTATTCAATTGTGATTCTCTCGATCTATTCATCATGTATTATTTTTGAACTCTTTTGATGTTCTTTCTTTAAATTGATTATAAATTCTAAATTAAAATAATATACAGTCAACATCATATGAAGATCCAACAACAATACGCATATATTAGGAAGCATGACATTGAACGCATTCATAGTGAATTGTTTGCACCTTGGTTTGCAGATCATGTAAGTCTACTAACTTAATTAGATTTGTATGTCATCCTTCTAACAAAATGAGAACATAATCAATGGATTTGTAGGTTTTGGGGTTACATATGCATGGCGATCCATCTATCTCTGATGACATAACACTTCTAGCTCGAGGTCCAAGTGAGGTTGGAAAAGAATGCAAGGGTATTATAATCAATGGATTTAGATTTCATACTAAAGACCGTGAGAGAAAAAGAAAGAGTCAAAATAGTGGTATTGTTGTCACAGCTAGTACCTCTTGTTTTTTAAGTACTAGAGACAAAAATCCCATTTTCAGTGATATGACCTACTATGGTATTCTAAAGTGCATTCTTTAGTTAGATTATACTGGGGGGAGAAAAGTGGTATTATTTGATCGTGATTGGGTTTCAGAAGGTAAAGGAATCAAGAAAGATGATGATGGATTCATCTTGGCAAATCTCACAAGTGTTAAGCCTCATAAGGAACCTTTCATCCTTGCTTCACAAGCACAACAAGTATTTTATGTAGAATGAAATACCTAAGAGGCGGGGGGGGGGGGGGGGTGAATTAGGTATTTGGATAATTTTTGCAAACTTAAACCTTTTATGCGTTTAGACCAAGAACAAGTTATATAAGCTAATTATAGATAATTGATAGCAAGGCAGTAATGAAAGCAATAGCAAAGAACTCAAACAATTTATAGTGGTTCGATCCTCAAGATCTACATCCACTACCTTAAGCTCACACGTAAGGATTTCAACAAATCTACTAATTGCTCAGGTTTACAAATTACAAGAGAGGTTCACCAAACTATGGTTTTACACTCACAACCTCTTCTAGTAATGTTTACAATACAAGGCTCACCACAAACAATGGTTTTATATCTTAAACAACCTTGAATCACACTTTCAAGGATCACCCTTATCTAAAGGATTTTATGTTATCAAGATAACCTTGCTAGAGCTAGTAGAAATACACAATCTGATAAATAAATGAGAATGTGTAGAAGTTACCACTTGATGGTAGATATTACACAATTTTGCACCTTCACACTTTGATGTCTTTTGGGTTGATCAATTGAATGCACAAGACATAAGAGAGCTTAAGAAATGTTTGCTAAATGCTTTTGAATGCTTGGAGTTTTCAAGATTTCAAGAGTTACAAAAATTTGCATGTTTATAGCTTTTATAGAATTTGAAAATCTGTTAAAACGTTCATAAAACGGCTAGAAACGGCTAGTTTCAGAAAATTCGGACGACCGAATTTCTTGGCTGCGTCCGAATCTTCGTCCGAATTTCTCTGGATGAATAGTAACCATGCTGAGAACAAAAATTCGGACGACCGAATTTTTTGCTGCGTCCGAATCTTCGTCCGAATTTTTTTGGAACAACAGTGACCATGCTGAAGACCAAAAATTCGGACGACCGAATTTTTTGGCTGCGTCCGAATCTTCTTCCGAAATTCTCTGGAAGAATGGTAGCAAACTCTTGCTACAAAATTCGGACGACCGAATTTTTTGGAAGCATTTTCAAACTTTGTAAAATCATTTGAGATATAACTTCAATGAGTTTGAAAAACATTTGATATGTATAGAAAACTTATTTAACCATATATAAGCTTGAAAAACAAGAACAATATGAAGTTTACTAACATATATTATAAAAAGATTCATTCAAAGCTTTTTAAGATCATAAGATTAGTTTTATGCTCTCTTATGCATTCAATGATAGCCAAGACATGCAAGTGTAGAGTTTACATAGAAATTTACCTAAAAGTTAAATGTACTCTACACTTCAAGTCTTCAATGCTTTTTGATCATCTTTAGAACAACATTCTTCAAACTTCAAATACTTGCTTAACTGAAGTTGTTCTTGAACTTTTGCTTCAAAGCAATGAGACTTCATACTTCTCAGTTTACAGAACCTATCACACAATAATCAAACATTTTAGTCCTCATCAATATTTGTCATTAATCAAAACTACATGATTTGCCCTTAGGGCTAACAATCTCCCCCTTTTTTATGATGACAAACTTTGATGCAAAATGTGATAGATTTAAACAATGTAGTACAAAGAAGTATTGATGTCAATGATAGAAAATAATCAATTTAGCACATTGACATGCAAAAGGCTCAATATGAGCCTATGACCCAACCAACCTCCATTAACCTCCTTCCTTCCAACTTCTAGGATAGAAGATATAGCATTTAAGCATTAAGACAACTTATAAGAAAGGTATTAAAGGTAAGAAAAGATTAACATTGCTCCCCCTTAGATTGTGCTCATTTTTCAACAAGTTTAGACTTGAGATGCTATGCATCCGAATTTTGACATATCAAGTCCGAATTTTAAAATAGGTTAAATGAAAGCTTCAATTTTTGAAAATAAGCTTTCCTAAGGTTGTTCAAACATAGTGGAAGAGATTAAAATAAGTTTGAATCAATTTGAACTACAATAGAGCACATTTTGGCAACAAAATATGCATGCATCCGAATTTCAGAACATGCATCCGAATTTTTTGATCTTGCATCCGAATTTTTAAATCTTAAGTCCAAACTATAATAAATTCAATATAATGAATGCCTAAGGTTGTTCAAACATAATAGAAGAGATTAAAACAGATTTAGATCAATTTGAACAACAATAGAATACTTTTTGGCAACAAGTTATAGCTCATGCATTTAAATGTATTCATAGAGTAACAATTCAAGAGCAAGTTATTCATTTACAGAAAACACACGGAAAACATCTATAGGATTGAGACATAAGACTTATAAAACATGCATACAGAAAATTCATATGCAGAAAATTCATTATCTCATCCATACAACAGTTTTTCACACATTTTTACAGAAAATTCATATGCGCAGAAAATTCATTATCTCATCCCATACAACAGTTTTTCACACATTTTCATCCTCATTTCTTCTCCCCCTTTTGTCATCAGTCAAAGATGGGGTCAATGAAAATGAGATTAACAATTTAACACATAAAGGAAGCTCTCATCACTGAGATTTCATCATTGAGCTTCACTATTACATAAGATGCGAGAAAAATACTGAAGAAGATTATAACATTAGATGCATAACTAAAAATTTAAATAACTTAAAGCAGTAAATAGAATGGAAGAGATGCTTAGTCTTGTGATGTTGATGAAGAGGCTCTGCTAATCCCTTTCTTGATGGCCAAATGCTTCACTCTTCCTTGGCTGAATCAAATGTGTGATGGTGAGACAATTTCAGCTTGAGCTACTTGGCTTCCTGCCTCTTGTGGTTCTTCATGTACATGTTCTTCTTCTTCTTCTTGTTCTGCCACTGTCTCATCATTTCCTCCTTGATCATCCCCATCATCACTGTCATCATCTTTGTCCTTCTTATCTTCCTCTTTATCATCATCTTCCTCATTTCTATCTTGAGGCCTAGAGGGTCCTTCACCACTTTGAGTATTTCTTATTAGGATTTCCTCAATGTGTTTCACTCTACTCTCTAGTCCATCTAATTTTCCTAGAACCATTGGAGCAAATGATTCAAAGAACTTATACATCTTCTCCATTTCCTTGACTTGATTGTTCAAGGCTTCTTGGAATGCTTTGGCTATTATGGTGTCACCTATAGTTATTCTTTCACCACTTGACTCAACTTCAGTTTCTTCTTCAACTACTCTTCTTTTTGTTGGTGGTTGCTCCCCCTCACTTGAAGTGTCATGCTTTCTTTTTGTCTTCATTTCTCTTGCAAGGGTCTCTTCCTCATCTTCATCCTCCTCCTTTTCCTCTTCTACACTTTCTGTCCTTTCTTTTCTTCCTAATCTTTTTGGAGAGGATTCTCTTTTTGTTTTCCATACTCCATCATCATCAAGGATAAGCTGCATTCTCTTAAGGGATTCATCAGTGTATATTTCTCCACTTTTAAAGGCTTGTCCTCTTCCTGGAAGTTTAATCTTAAAATGCTTAAAGATCTTTGTTAACAGCCTTCCAAAAGGGAATGCCTTGATTACTGTTTTTCTAGCAGTTATCATGTGTCTTAAGGCTATATATCCAAAGTTTAATTTCCTCTGTTCATGCAAGGCCAACATTAATACCATATGCATATTACCTACTGATGATTTATGTCCAAAGTTAGGAACAATCATAGTAGTTACCATATGATGCAATACTCTACCTCTAGCATCCAAATTCTTGATTTCCCTCTCTTTTATAGATCTAAACTCTCTTCCATTTGTAAATGCTTGTTCAAATCTATCATACGTAAAGAGTTGACGATCATAGCAATCCATTGAGGGTGCATAATATTTAGCCCCACTGTCACTTACCCCACAAATTCTGTTAATCAGGGCTTCACTTAATTCAATATCAACTTGGGATACTCTAGTTGAATATCATTGTATCCTATCATCCCCAACAATCTCAGTTCTTTCATCCTTTAGGTTTGCATAGAATTCATATACTAAAGTAGGATAAAAATCTTCATTAATAAACAACAAACTACTCCATCCAACATCATTGAAACAGGACAACCATATCCATACTAGATAGTTTATCAGCATCCACCTTATATCCAGGAATAATCTTTCTACTATTCTTATTCCATTCATCAAATTCATGAGTAGATTTGATAGAGATAAACCCTGTCAACTCAGTTGTGTTTGCGGAATGCGAATCCTTCTTGGTTGATTGAGGATTGGGTCTCCATCTCCTTCCTTAGCCTTTCCTTTTCCTTTCTCAACATTGGGCTTCTTTGTTCTCACCATGATGTTTTCTCTTGAGAAGGATTTGTTTTCTGTATGAAATTAGGGCTTAGAAGTTTAAAAATGAAGGAAAATCGGGATGAGAGTGTGTGGATTTGAAGAGATTTTGATTCGGACGTGAATGGGTATGAGAGGTTTTGAAAGGATGTAAAATTCGAAAGTTGTAATATTTGGAAGAAACCGTTCGATTTTCATTTAAAGGGATGCATCCGCAAAATTCGGATGACCGAATTTTAGGTCTGCGTCCGAATTTTCGGTCGAAAGTTTCTGTCTCTTTGGTTCAGAAAATTCGGTCGACCGAATTTTCTGTCCTGCGTCCGAATTTTTGATCAATAAATCTCTGTTTTCATCACAACATTAATACACACATTAGTCATTGAATTTTGAAATTCCTAAGAGTCTTCTTAGGTGATTAAACCTTTCCTCAGCCAAAGGCTTTGTAAATATGTCAGCAATTTGATCATTTGTATTTACATGTTCTAAGCATATATCTTTCTTAATCACATGATCACGAATGAAATGATGTTTTATCTCTATATGCTTGGTCCTAGAGTGTTGAATGGGATTAATGCTCAAATTGATAGCACTAGTATTATCACATAGTATAGGCACACACTTAAATTTAAGACCATAATCAAGTAAAGTATGCTGCATCCATAATAATTGTGCACAACAACTTCCTGCAACTATGTATTCAGCTTCTGCTGTGGATAAACATACACAAGCCTGTTTTTTACTAAATCAAGACACTAGACAACTACCAAGAAATTGACAATGACCACTTGTACTTTTACGCTCAACTTTGCATCCAGCATAGTCAGCATCAGAATATCCAATAAGTTCAAAAGATGATGTTTTAGAAAACCAAAGACCATAGTCATGTGTATCAATCAAATAACGAAATATTTGTTTGACAGAAATTAGATGAGATTCTTTAGGACATGATTGGAATCTAGCACACAAGCAAACAGCAAACATAATATCTGGTCTACTAGCAGTGAGATAGAGTAAACTTCCTATCATTCCTCTATATAATTTCTCATCAATACTTTTACCTTTCTCATCTTTGTCAAGTTTAGTTGATGAACTCATAGGAATACTTATTCCTTTTGCTTGATCCATTCAAAACATTTTCAATAGCTCCTTAGTATATTTTTCTTGATTGATGAAGACTCCATCCTTGGTTTGCTTAATTTGTAGTCCAAGGAAGAAACTTAGTTCTCCCATCATGCTCATCTCAAATTCATTTTGCATAGTTTTAGCAAACTCTTCACAAAGAGAAATATTAGTAGAACCAAAAATGATATCATCAACATAGATTTGTACAAGCAAAATATCATTTTTAGAAGATGTTTTAATAAAAAGAGTTGTGTCTACTTTTTCTTTAGTAAAACCTTTTGAGAGAAGAAAACTACTTAATCTTTCATACCAAGATCTTGGAGCTTGTTTCAGTCCATATAGAGCTTTAGTTAATTTGAAAACATGATTGGGAAATTTTTCATGAATAAATCCAGGAGGTTGTTCTACATAAACTTCTTCAATAAAACCATTTAGAAAAGTACTTTGACATCCATTTGAAAAAGTTTAAAACCTTTAAAGCAATAAAATGCCAAAAGTATTCTTATAGATTATAATCTGGCTACTGGAGCAAAGGTCTCATCATAGTCAACGCCTTCTTCTTGGTTGAAACCTTGAGCAACAAGTCTAGCTTTATTTCTAACTACTTCTCCTAGTTCATTTAACTTATTTCTAAAAACCCATTTTGTACCAATAACAGAATGATCATGAGGTCTAGGAACAAGAGACCAAACTTTATTTCTTTCAAATTGATTTAGCTCTTCTTCCATAGCAATAATCCAAAAATTATCACACAATGCATCATCAATATTTTTTGGTTCAATATGAGATAAAAGTGCAAAGTTATCAATAAAGTACCGCCTTGTTTTTACCCCTTGGGAGACATCACCAATGATTTGCTCCTTAGGATGACCTTTTGCATATGTGATATCCTTTGGAAGTTCTTGATCATTGCTTGATTGACCATCTTGTTCTTGCTCCATTATTTCTTCTTCTTTGGCATGATCTTCCATTGTGGGTGCTTGGTGTTGAGTATGATTTTCAACCATTGATGTGCCTGTATCTTCTTCATTTCCTCTTTGAAAATAAATGTTAGATTCATCAAAGGTTACATGAATAGTTTCTTCAACACACAATGTTCTTTTTATTATAGACTCTATATGCCTTTTTTATTTGATGAATAACCAAGAAAAAATTCCTTCATCCGATTTTCTATCAAACTTACCAAGATAATTGCTAGTGTTTAAAATGAAGCATTTACAATCAAAAACTTTGAAATAGACAATTGATGGAGTTTTGTCAAATAAAAAGTTCAAAAAGGTGTTTTTTCTTATAAAAGGTCTTAGTAAAACTCTGTTCATGATATAACAAGTCAGTATTAATGACTTGACCCTAAAAATACTTTGGTAATGAGTTTTCACAAAGCATTGATCTAGCCATTTCTTGTAAGGTTCTGTTTTTCCTTTCAACAACACCATTTTGTTGAGGTGTTTTGGCAGCTGAAAAAATTGTGAGTAATACCATATTCATCACAAAAATTTTGTAAAGTCTTGGTTACAAAATTCTCTTCCATTATCACTTCTAATAGAAATCAGTTTGCAATCAAGAGAGGTTTGAACCTTTTTGAAGAGTTTTGAAAATTCATAAAATGTTTCATCTTTTTGTGCTAAGAAGATTACTCATGTAAATCTTGAAAAAATCATCAACAATCACATAAGCATAGCTTTTACCACCAAGACTAGTAGTCCTCATAGGTCCAAATAAATCCATATGAATTAGTTCAAGAGGTTTTGAGGTAGAAACCATTTTCTTTGGTTTTAAAAGATGTTTTTGATTGTTTTCCATATTGACAAGCATCACAAAGACGAGTTTTATCAAAATGCAGTTTTGGTAATCCTCTTACTAGCTCTTGTGTAGAAAGTTTGTTTAATAAATCCATGCTCACATGTCCTAATCTTCTATGCCATAAAAATCCATCATTGTCATGAATGGCAAAACATTTAATATCATTAGTAATAAGCTCATCAAGATATAGCACATATACATTACCAACTCTTTTAGCAACAAAGATACTTTTGTTACTTGCATTGTCAAGAATAGTACAAGTATTACATTTAAACTCTACTTTGCATCCATTGTCACATAATTGACTAATACTCAGTAAATTATACTTTAAACCTTCAATAAGTAATACTTTCTTGATAAGAGGGAAAGAACCTTTACCAATGTTACCTATTCCAAGTATTTTCCCTTTCTTCTTATCTCCAAATGTGACAAAACCTTCACTTGTTGTTTGAAGCTCACTAACAAGTGATGCATTTCCAGTCATGTGCCTTGAGCATCCACTGTCAAGGAACCATTTTGTGGCACTTGATCTTGAGGCAAATTGTACCTCATCATCAATGGCCATAAAGCATATGTTTGCCTTTCCTTCACATTCATCCCCACTTTCTTGTTGATCCCATGTTCCAGCTAATCCTTTTCCTTTCTTGATAGATTTCTTTTTGTTTTTGCTTTCTCTTTCTTTTTCCAAAGCTTTAGGACAGTCAGCAACAAGATGCTCTGTGCTTTTACATTCAAAACATTGAGGTTTATAGGATGAGGATTGTCCACTCTTCTTGATTGGTTTTCTTCCTTTCTTAAGAAACTCCTTTTTGTAGAATCTTTTAAACTTCCTTACTGCCATCACAATCTCTTCTTCTCCACTGTTTCCTTCTTCTTCTTCACTTGAAGACTGTTCTTGTTCACTCAAGTGATTTGAAGACTTGAGTACAACTCCTTTTCTTCCCTTTTCTTCATCCTCCTTGTCATTTAGCCGTTTCATCTTTATTTCATGAGTCAGTAGAGATCCAATGAGCTCTTCAAGTGGAAGAGTTTTCAAATCCTTGGATTCCTCAATGGCAAGTGTTTTAGGCTGCCAGGATTTTGGTAGAGCATCTAAAATCTTTCTGTTTTGCTCTCCCATAGTATAGCTTTTACTATAAGCTTTTAAGCCATTGAAAATGTTAGTAAATCTTGTAAACATATCACTAATATTTTCACCTTATTTTATGGTAAACAGTTCATAATCTCTAACTAGCATGACAAGTTTAGATTCTTTAACTTGATTAGTTCCTTCATGTGTAATTTGAAGTAATCTTCACATGTCATGAGCAGAATCACATCCACTAACTCTATTGTATTCAGTAACATCTAAAGCACAACTTAATATATTCATGGCTTGATAATTTAAAGTCATTTTCTTAGAATCATGCTCATCAAATTCATCAGTGGACTTGGGTACTGAGGTTATTCCATCAGCACTCATTTTTATTGGGACATAAGGACCTTTCTCAATTATGTTCAACAAATCAAAATTAATAGAACAAATATAAATTTTAACTCTAGATTTTCAGAAAGTATAATTTGTTCCATTAAACAAAGGTGGTCTATTTGTGGAAGATCCTTCTAGGTAAGGTAGGTTTGACATATTGGCCATAAGATCTTTGTCTTCTAGGTTGTTAAACCACACACAGAAGTTCTAGCTCTGATACCAATTGAAATACCTAAGAGGGGGGGTGAATTAGGTATTTGGATAATTTTTGCAAACTTAAACCTTTTATGCGTTTATACCAAGAACAAGTTATATAAGCTAATTATAGATAATTGATAGCAAGGCAGTAATGAAAGCAATAGCAAAGAACTCAAACAATTTATAGTGGTTCGATCCTCAAGATCTACATCCACTACCTTAAGCTCACACGTAAGGATTTCAACAAATCTACTAATTGCTCAGGTTTACAAATTACAAGAGAGGTTCACCAAACTATGGTTTTACACTCACAACCTCTTCTAGTAATGTTTACAATACAAGGCTCACCACAAACAATGGTTTTATATCTTAAACAACCTTGAATCACACTTTCAAGGATCACCCTTATCTAAAGGATTTTATGTTATCAAGATAACCTTGCTAGAGCTAGTAGAAATACACAATCTGATAAATAAATGAGAATGTGTAGAAGTTACCACTTGATGGTAGATATTACACAATTTTGCACCTTCACACTTTGATGTCTTTTGGGTTGATCAATTGAATGCACAAGACATAAGAGAGCTTAAGAAATGTTTGCTAAATGCTTTTGAATGCTTGGAGTTTTCAAGATTTCAAGAGTTACAAAAATTTGCATGTTTATAGCTTTTATAGAATTTGAAAATCATTAAAACGTTCATAAAAGCGGCTAGAAACGGCTAGTTTTGAGAAAATTCGGACGACCGAATTTCTTGGTCTGCGTCCCGAATCTTCGTCCGAATTTCTCTCGGATGAATAGTAACCATCGCTGAGAACAAAAATTCGGACGACCGAATTTTTTTGCTGCGTCCGAATCTTCGTCCGAATTTTTTTGGAACAACGGTGACCATGCTTGAAGACCAAAAAATTCGGACGATCAGAATTTTTTTAGTTGCATCCAGAATCTTCTTCCGAATTTCTCTCGGAAGAATGGTAGCAAACTTTTGCTACAAAATTCGGACGACCGAATTTTTTGGAAGCATTTTCAAACTTTGTAAAATCATTTGAGATATAACTTCAATGAGTTTGAAAAACATTTGATATGTATAGAAAACTTATTTAACCATATATAAGCTTGAAAAACAAGAACATATGAAGTTTACTAACATATCTTATAAAAAGATTCATTCAAAGCCTTTTAAGATCATAAGATTATTTTTATTCTCTCTTATGCATTCAATGATAACCAAGACATGCAAGTGTAGAGTTTACATAGAAATTTACCTAAAAGTTAAATGTACTCTACACTTCAAGTCTTCAATGCTTTTTGATCATCTTTAGAACAACATTCTTCAAACTTCAAATACTTGCTTAATCGAAGTTGTTCTTGAACTTTGCTTCAAAGCAATGAGACTTCATACTTCTCAGTTTACAGAACCTATCACACAATAATCAAACATTTTAGTCCTCATCAATATTTGTCATTAATCAAAACTATATGATTTGTCCTTAGGGCTAACATAGAAGACCCAGATCACCAAGGTTGGCACGTAGTAGTGAAGACAACACCAAGAGCTACTCATGAAGAATATGATTTGGAAATAATAGATGTTGATATGTATAGTACAAGGAACAAAGAAGATTTAGTATCATCTTCTAGTATTGGAGATATTATATGGGTTAGAGAGGATGTGCATGGCCGTATAATTGACGTGGAAATGGCGATTCCAGCAAAATGACATCAGTCTATCATCGTCTGGTAAGGAAGCACCAATTTTATCTGCTATTCAGTGAGATTTTTCTTCTGATTGTGATTGTGATTGTTACTGGTTTCTTGCGTTGATAGTTTCTTTAGCTTTCTTACTTGGCTATATATTTCTATGTACTTTTACCATTACACATTCTAATTATATGTGTACTTGTGTTTCTAGAAGATGTGACGTGTTGCACTGCCTATTACTGAGGAATTCTCATTAGGTGGAAGTTATATACTGAAGCTCTATTCTTTGATTTGCTGGACAGTGACTGAGTATATGCAGTCCCTTGAAACAAATGTACCATGAGCAATTTTTTCATAGGATCTGTAATATTTTTTATTTGATATAGGATAATGTAATATTCTTCTCAGTTCTCTTCATGGGATACATGTTTCTTATTGATATCACGATAAATTTGATTAAAGGTTTCCTGATAAATTATTCAAAAGTTTGCTATCATGATGAATTCTTGATGAATGATATCCTGAATGACCCACGAATTATTTCTTCAAGTGTTCAAGTGAAGCTCTAGCAATGCCTTTGGTACTGTGTCAATCAAACCAAAAATGTGTTAAAATGGTAATTAGGATTTATATCAATTAAAAAAATGGCTCCAATCAAGACTTGAAGGAAAACTTATATTTTCATAAGCTCTTAAGGGAACACAATAAATATCATCCAAAAACCATGCTCCAAACTCACTGCATCTTTAACAAAATGCACGAGCAACTTGCCCAAAATTGGTATTGGCTTCATCTTGAACATAACAAAACATTTTCTTTCACAGATATATTTAGAGTATAAATTAGAAATTATTAGATTTGACAAAATTGACTAACATATTAATTCTATTTATTATTCATTTGAAGTTATTTTACTGAAACCTTGGGTTCTATCTCAATTTCCATTAAATCTCAAAAAGGGGGGAAAAAGAACAAGAAACTCAACTAGGCCATGCTTTTTGAACTGGAGCTCAAGTTCTTGTAATTGAAGTGAACTTAAGTCAAGTTTGATCACTGAAATTATTTTTTTAAGTTCCTGATGATGAATAACTAATTAGCCTTCCATTTCATTGGCATCCAAAATTACTGAAATCTTTATTGCTATAATTTGAGTTGAGCTAAACCCTTCTACATTTCAAATAAGATCAGACTTGAGTTTGATCAACAAAAAAAAAAGCCCAACTCTTAATTTTCCACCAGAGATAGCTACACTTTTGCCTTTAAAAAAAACACAAAACTTCACTTTTCCATGTTACTATAATGTGCAGTATTTTTTTATTTCCCTCAAAAAATATTTTTTTGATGAATTGTAATTATGTGTAGTAAAAAAATAAATTTAGAAAATTCTACACATTTTATTATGGCGGGAGTCATTGCCTCCAAAATGAGAAAAGAGGGGGAAAATGAAAAAGCAGAGCAATAAGGTAGAAGACATCTAGTTACTCTCTGTTACTCACAAGCTTCGCGGATTCTGAAAGGTAAGAGTAGAATCTATTCCTAAACAATCATTCTCCACTCCTCCTAAATTTGCAATTACTAATCTAGGGATTTTTTTCTTCGTTATTACCTTGGAAGAAGAAGACCCATTTGGTGAAATTAGGTATTTCTTTGAAAGATTTGGGTGACATTGGATTGCTGAAAGATTTAATAAACGAGAAAGGTTAGTCTTTCGTTGTAGATTTATTTTCTTTTCTGAAAAATTTCTGTAATATGGTCAATTTTGTACGATTTAGGTGCTTTGTTAAGTTTGAAATATGTGTTAATGAAGGTTAATCTACACATGCACGCCCTGATATACATGCATATATTTATTATGATGCAATTATGCCTTGAAAAATAGTAGTTATATGGGTTTGAGACAAGGTTTGGCTATAAACATTCAAGTCATGTTTACATTCGTGAAAATGATTCAGTAACATGAAAAGGCTAAGATAGGAAATCTGAATTATGAGTCCTAAATTAAGTTTTCAATTAATGTTCTTTGAAATCTGGTATAGTTTAGTAGATTTTGATCCACTTAGAATTGAACAACTAATCGTTCAAGATGTTTTATTCATATGTAATATGTTTTTGTCTGTAGACATGGCTCCAATGACAAGAAGTAGAAGACATAATGAGGATGAGGAGGAGACCTCAAGGAACTTGGTGGATGGATCGAACAGTGAATTAGAAATTCACATTACTCAACTACAGAACATTCAACAAGGTATGAATTTAGTCAAGGTTACACATCTATATTTGGATATTTTTCATTTATGTTGTTCTGATTTTGTGAGAGAATAGTAAGTTTCTCTCAATCATTAAGATTTTGAGTTATCTTTTTCTTCATAGGTGAAACTACTGCTTCACAAAAGAGGGTGCGAGGAGAGACTTGCATGACATCTGTTTGGGGTTTACAACCCGACACAAAAATTGAAATCGAAGCAAATGACCTTGGTCAACCTTTCGGAGATAATGTAAGCAAGCTAACCCATTTCTTGGGAACAATGGCTAGAAATGGCATGTATGCTCCAATCGATATCTTATCTTGGGATAAGATGGGAAAATTAAAGGAAGATATGTATAAAGTTGTTCGGGTAATTGTAGATTTCAAATAAATCTAGTGTAAATACAGTGCAATTGCTTCTACGAACTATTTTTTCGTTACTCTTTTCAGGAAAAAATTAATATCCCTTCCATATGTGAAGACTGGATAATGCAATCCTTAGGTAGCAAATGGCGGTGCTTCAAGTGTAAGGCTCAGAAAAAATATTTTGATTCTACTAAAACTGTTAGTGAGCTAATGACTAATAGGCCAAAAAGGGTAACTGCAGAGCAATGGAGAAATATTCTCACCTATTGGAAAACTGAAGAATCACAGGTATTCTGGCTAAATTTTTTTTAAAAAAAATTTGTGATCTCTTTATTGAACTATTAACAGTTGTTCAATTGTCTCCTTAATTTCTTCTAGGCTATAAGCAACAGAAATAAGATCAGCAGGAGCAATAGGAAATTGATGCAAAACACAGTGAAGAAGAGCTCTGCACAAATTTGATATGAAAAGGTAAATCATAACCTTTTAAAATTACAAAATTTAAATATGTTCATAATCTGGGTAAAAATAGCTAACATTTCTTTTCTTTAAAATAAGAAAAAAGAACTAAACCGTGAACCGACAAGGCGTGAAGTGTTTGACATGTGCTATTCCTCAAAAGTGAGGATTCATCTAATGTGCTTGTGCAAGTAAAGGTATGCCCCATTCTTTTCTTTTTTTTTTTTTCCTTTCCTAAATTCTTGATTTTGGTGTGTGGTTAGCTTGGTTGGGATGAGTTATTGGTGTATGGTTTGCTTGGTTGGCTTGAGATATTGATGTGTGGTTGGTTTGGTTACCAGGAAGCTTTGAAGGATGATCTTTGAGTTCTTGTCTCTTGTTTGTCTTAGAAATAAAATTTGAGTTCTTGTCCCTTGTGCAAATATTATCATTAGCCAAAAGATAGCATACTGAAATGCCAAGTGATTCTCCATAGCTTTGAACTTATTTAATCCATTTTTCTTTAACTTTGTTGATTCATTTAGGAAAAGATGAAGGCATACAACGATCAACTTGAAGATCCGTCTATGGATTTAACTAGTCTAGATGATACTTTTGCTAAGGTAATGGGTAAAGAGAAACCTGGAAGGCTTCGCACTTATGGGCTTGGTGTCACCCCTACTGATGTTTACGGTGCAATACCTAGCAGGAAGGCAAATCGTAACATGTTATTCAAATGCCAAGAAGAAATGAGACAACTAAGGGAAAGCTTTTCTTCTGAAATAGCTCATCTAAAAGGAATGCTGATGCAACAAAACAGTTCTATGAATAATTCAACCCCATTTGATTCACCACTTATGAATGAGACTACTTCCATTAAAGTAATTTTTTTCTTCCTAGACATAATAAAGGTAAAAAAATAATTTTCTAAAATAAAAGAATGCATATTCTTTTATATTTTGTACGTAAGTTTAGTGATATTTGACTTATGAAACTAAACCTCTTACACATTTTATTTTATTCAAGGTTGGACAACCTGTAGTTCTTAAAAGTATAGTTAATCATTCACAAGTTGTGGCAAAAGGAGTTGTTCAAAGTGTAGATCCTTTTGAGCATGTTGGAGAGGAGGAGTTGGGAGAAAGTTGGAGTGAAGTTCATGTTAATATCCCAATCAAGCAAGATGAGAGACTTGTGAGATCTTATCAGCATTTCAAGACTATTGGAGATGTCATTGGAGTATCAGTTGCTTGGCCTAACTTTTTGGTACTTTTACCAAAAATAGAATTATCAAAATATTTTTTCATTTATTGAATGATTTTTTTAATTACTATCGTTCATTGCAGCTTGCAAGTGATGATGATTAGCAAACTAATTGCATGTGAAGATGATCATCAATGGAGCCTACGAATGGATACGCCTTGTCAAGTTTATTATGCTAATTATTATTAATAACATTAAATATTAGTTCTTTGTATTCTCTATTTTATTTTTGTGTTTAAGTATACTTTAATGGATTTGTGATTTGTTGGTTAATTTGTCTTGAAAGAAATTTCATAAAATGAGTAAATTTATGACTTGGGGTTATATGATGTTTAAGTTGATTGCTTATCTTATATGGTATAATGTTGAATAATTTAGTTATAGATTAAGCATTCTTATGGATGAATTTTAAACATTTCAGTGCTCTATACGGGCAGGAAAAAATTTGTAAATTTTGCTTACAAATGTAGGTGCTGTCACACTAGGCCTTTCATATAGAGAGGAAATACACCACAATAAAATGTAAGAAAATGTTAACTTGGCAATAGTTTCCACCGTTGTAGCATCAAATTTAAATAATTTTAATATGTTGAATGTAACATTAACAATATTAAATACTATTTCAACAAGACTCCAATGCAACACCTTCAATGGTAAACAAAACTAGTCTAAAATGTCACAAATAAATTGTAATAACTATTTAATTTAACTACACTTGCAATTGATGAGAGATAGTATTTTAAATATAATTTTAATATATTAATGGTAGAATTAGCAACATTATTCACTGTTATAAAGAGAGTCCTAAGGCAATAGTTTCAATTGTAAAAAAATAAGCCTATAGCATCACAACAAATATGTAATGAAAAGCTATTTTTGCAATAGTTTGAAATGGAACAAAAGAATATTTAAATAAATATTTTGATATACAAAATTACCATTAGAGATATCATCCATCGTTGTAAAATTAGGTATAATGTAACACTTTCAAACATAATTTAAAATTATTTTATCATATCACTTATAATTGTTGCCAAAACTTTTCGTGACGACCACTTAGACAACACTTGGCAAATTTGTTGCTAATTAAAAACCGTTGCAATAGACCTAAATTAAAAGAGTGACAAGTGTAACTAAAAACTCTTTTCTTGTAGTGGGAGAAGATTGTTATAATTACTTACAAACTATTTTTACTTTTCTTATTTTGTTCAAAAATTTTATTTTTATCTTTTTATACCTATAAACTATTTTCGTGACATTGAACATGTCAAATCTTGTCTTTTGTTGCGGATTCCTGTCAAAAATAGGCACGCCCCTTTCATGTACAATGCATATGAGGCGCAATTTGGCCCATTCAAAAGAAAAGCTCAATGCTCGGGATTGAAAAACTAAAAGGGGCAAAAAGATTCGGAGACCTGTAAGGGGAAACACAAATCACACTTACTCCCTCATCCCATAACCCTCGTCTTCCTCATCTTCTCTGTTGCTTAGATCAAGGTTGGCAAGCAATTCGTCTAATGGAACAAAAGGAACATTCTCTCTTTCTTTATTCCGGTATAACAATACATTAGACCTCAACTCAGGATTCTCCACCAACTCTCTTAAGAACAGTTCATACTATGAGTTCATCTTCTCTTCATGATCCTTACCTTTACCTGCAGATTGGTCAACTTCTATATTAAGAGATTTAAGCTTCCAAGAACGAGACTTCTCATGCCTTTTTCTTGCACTTCTCTTCATAACTCTTTCTGATCAGCATCACATCAGAAAGTACAAGTCATTGTTGTTCACCCCATACAAGTCATAACCAAGAGCATAATCCTCGGGGCTTAAAAGATGGCTTAGATGTGTTCTAACAGAGAACATTGTATCATTTTTACCAAAATATGCTACACGAACAACTTGTGCATTAGCTAAAACATACCTTGAGCCACCAACCATAACTTCAGCAAAAACAGGTTCCACATCTAACACTATATACTCCACAAGCTGCCTACTAGAAACCATCGACTTGAAGGATGCCCTCCAATACTGATCAGCATCCAAGAAACACTGGCATAGAGTAAATGGGTCTATTAACGCAATGCAGTTGCTGATTTTTGTGCAGATCACCAGGGGACCAAGATTTTACCCAAACTGACTGCAACCTTTAAAGGAAGACAAATTGAATCTTCACGACAAATGGGACATATTTCGACTGAGAATGTGTACTTATAATCATAATTGTAACTCTTGGGATCATGAGAAACAAGCTATTGAATGGATTGGCCCATTGGGAGGGGAGGAAATTTTGAATGGGCAAAATTTTCCTTCATAGGCATTGCACGTGAAAGGGGCGTGTCTATTTTTGGTCTAAATCAGCAACGAAAGACAAGATTTGACATGTTTAGCTTCGCGAAAATAGTTTATAGGTATAAAAAGATAAAAATAAAGTTTTTAAACAAATTGAGAAAAGTAAAAATAGTTTATGAGTACTTATAGCATTTCTCTCTTGTGATATGTTACCCTTGGGTTTTTCTTCAGCTGCCTCCTAGAGGATATTGGATCAATGCTTCCAACTTTTAAAATCTGTCTCACTTATATATATCACCATTAAGGGCATTCAGTGTCTCAGACACATCATGCAGTTTTGGAAATCCGAGTCCAGTGACAGCCAAGAAAGATTAGAACTTGAGCCAAGAGCAGAAAGCACAGAAACAAAAGTTGGGTGAAATCTAAATTATAGGAAGTTAATATGAAATCAACTCAAAAGACTGATCAGATTAGTACTTCCAAGCATACATGAAACTAGAACTCTGATTGTTGTAGGGTAAGAATTTATAAAAAATTTTAAAAGAAAATACGTTCTGCCAATTTAATGAATAAGTGACTAAAAGTTTAAGAAATAAAAAACTGTGACACAATTTTAAAAATGTAGAGGCAGCCCCTAGTTCGGTCTTTGACCCCAAGTGGAAAAAAAAATAAAAGAATTCCGAGCAACAAATCTTTCTACAATATTACCAAAACTAATTGCAGGGCTTCAGCGTTTGAAGGTTATATGGAAGAAAGAAGGGAGAGGAAAAAAGGAGAGCATGGACTGTCAATTGGACTTGACTGGTCCATGGTCGGCCGGCTCTGATTAATTTTGGTTGAGTTCCGAAGGCAAAATTAAATTCAGGCTGAGCTCGACCATATAATAACATATACTAATAGTTACACATTGTAACACTTTCCCTGTGGACATCTTACGCGTTTTCCTTTCAATTTAGGTCCATGACAATATATAAGAAATAGAGTTCATAATTTTTGAATATATAGGAGTAATAAAAATAATTTTTGTAAGCTTAAGAATATTATACTTAATTTTAGTAACATCAAATGTACGATTATTATAAGATTAAAGAATATTGTACTTAATTTAGTAAGCTCAAATGTACGATTACTGTGAGATTAAAGTGCTTATTATGTGCATGTGATATTTTATTAACTAAATGTGTCTTAAACGACACGTAAATTAGTAGAGTTAATAATAGATATTAGAATTTAAGCAAACCATGAGAATACCTTGAAAACGGTCATAGAATTTGATAAATGATTGAGAGTAGAGTAGACTTTTATCAGGGCCATAAAATTTCTCAAATTTAAATGACTTTCCTCTCTTGCAATTCAGCAAGATATGTCACCAACTCAGCCAGAGATATTCACAATTTCTACCTATATCTACCACCATCGAACCACAGCTACAATTCGATTTTCTCTTCTTCAATTGCATGCAGAAACCCGCCTATACCATGCTAGTCTTTGACACCTAGAGAGAGAGAGAGATTAAGGTGCCAAAAATAAATAAATACGTATAAAAATAAATTTATTATTATTCTTATTTATCTATTCATTATACTTTCTATTGAGAGAATTTTATAATAAATAAAATTACTCTGTCAACAGTAAAATTATACGTATGTGAGCATATATGTCAGTAATGTCAATATATAATTATAGTATTTGTTGATTTTTATTCATTAAATTAATAATATCATACATTGATCTATTAAAATATAATATCTAATGTTACTATCAAATAAGTTAAAAGCAGAATTAAAAAAGGAATTAAAACTTACAAGTATGCCGATCCGGAAACTATCAAAGAAGAGACTAGATTTTATTTATAGAGAGAGAAAAAGGGGAAGGTAAAAGGATGTCCTTCTGGTTACAAGGGAATGGCTATGCCATTCTGTCGAAACTCAAATACATATTTCAAATCTAATATATAATTAGGAGTGTCAATTGGGTTGGACTGACGTGAGTCCGGCTCGTTTGGCCTGTTTAATTACGAGCTTGGATTGATATTTTTAGCCCAAATAATGTTTCGGGTCGAGCTCGAACTGAGGTAAGCTCAGTTTGATTTTAGCTCTATCCGTAATATATATATATATATATATATATATATATATATATATATATATATATTATAATATTATTATTATATTATTAAAAATATTATTACTATATAAAAAATTTTAAAATTTTAGGTTAGGGTCGGCCCGAGCATATATTTCCCAGCCTTATGTCAATCGGGCAGAGCTCGGGCTTAGCAAAGCGCGACTCACTTAGCCCGATTGACACCCCTGTATATAATGGATTTCAAACATGTGAAATTCAAAAATATGCTATTGTTAATTTAGAAATATTCTAATATTATCTCTAACATGGAGTTCTAAAACTCTTTGAACCCCAATAATTGTCTAATAAAACAAAATTTTAAATAATACAACCACAATTATTACAAAAAATAAAAGATAATTATTATTTGGCAGTGGCTAGCTATAATTGTGGTCTTCACAGTCTTTTGAACTCTTTGAGTTCGAACCTAAACTTATTGGGCTGGTCCTTGTTGATATATTGCTGTCCGGCTATTCTTCTTTCTTGCAGCCTATTCTGCTTTTCCTTTCCCTTTGGGATAAGCCCTTGTAGAGGTAATTATTTCCTCCATTTGGTTGAACAGATACATCAGGGCTTCCTCTTGATTAGGATTTTGTGCTTCTCCTCGAAGACATTCCTCTTCAGAAGCAATAGAAATCTTTTCCAAAAGGTAAATTGGCGTGTTTTGTCCGTTATGTTTTTTGGACTCATATGTCCAATCTCTATTATTTTATTTTAATTTTTTAAATTTCTTACGTATTTTCAAAATAACTATTAAAGATAACAACCCTAAAGTGGGCAAAAATCATCATAACACTGGTGGAGAGTCCGTAATAACTACTTCTAAAATACATAAGGGACTAAAAAAATTTAAATAAAATAATAGGGACTGAATATACCAATTCAAAAAACACAGAGGACAAAATACACCAATTTGCCTTTCCGGAATATTATCCTTGAATACTGAACAAAATTGAGCTTTTGTGTACTCGAGGCATTTTTTTGTAATTGCTTGAGCACTCAAATGAGGATATTTCCTCTCTAAATGAGCTTTAACCTTATAAAGGATAAAGTATCTTAGTATTTTGAGAAGTAATCTGTTGAGCTATTTGAATATTTTTATAATTTTGAATTTTTTTGGGTGATAGCATCAATAGTTTCTTTAACAAGCCATTGAGCCCACCATTGGAAATGGAAAGTTCTGACCAGAACTGAAATTCCTAATTCATCATTGGAGGTTCCAGATTCAAGGAATATTGAATTCAAAAAAATAATGTGATATATGTATCCCAGAGGAAAAACTTTATGGTGGTAGCTGTGTAACTAGTCAGCATCCCATAAGTTATACTTTGTCCAATCACATGAATTCACGTGTACTGTGGGTTCCTGTATTGATGAATGAGTAAGTGATAATGGTAGGACCTACAGTATACGTGGCTTCATGTGATTGGATATAGTATAACTTATGGGATGCTGACTAGTTACACAGCTACCACCATAAAGTTTCTCATCCCGGAGACAATATTCTCTTGGGAATGAAGAAAAGGATGGTATTCTAACAATTCTTCATATTTTTCTTCAATTTCACTTGGCATAAGAGATAACTTCGCCCCAAATTTCATCCGCCCTCTATAAAACCAAATAGGTATGGTTCTTGTGAAGGTGAAGAATTCCTTCCCAATTTGGATGAACCACGACCTGTTTCCTTTTAGGATTCTCATAATAGAATGCATAAGCCAATGTATTTACATAGTCCCAATAATTATAATGGTAAATCTAATCCTTATTCCTCACAAGTTTAAATTTAAAAGGATTCATTCCACAAGTAATAACCCCCAAATTCAAGGTTATTATTTTGATAAAAATGTTTTATCTCGTCAGACTGAGAAGCTTCCAGAGTTGTCACGTAAAACATTTTAGGTTTATACTCATCTACTGGGCATCCTTTAATTTGCAAATATTTTTGCATAAGATACCATGGATCATTGACTCAATTTAAATCTTTCGTTTATATCGAAAAAATTTCTTCTTCATCAAAAATGTCATGGAATTGTAATTTAGACTCCATTAGATCGTTCATCAATATTTTTGAAGGAGTTTGGGCACTGGTTTCACCATTACCTTCCTTAGGGTCATTATTTTTCCCTTGAGGTATTTCCTAATGTCCACCATTTTGGATGAGGAAGATGAAGAGTGAGGAGAATTTCTACCTCCATCTCTTTAAGGTTGATGGGTTCTTCTTATTGAGAATCTTCTCTGGATGAATGTCCTCTTGATTTATTATTCGTAGATCTTTTTCTCCTTTCATGAAATATTGTTCATGAACCCTGTAAAAATTCATAAGTTAGAAAATCTAGCAAGGAGTTATATTCTCCTTTAATGTATTCAAAATCAAAATCAAATACATAAAGCTATGACAGGAAACCAGTAAATATATGTTTTGACACAAATTTTTTAACCTCTTTTTCTATTATCTGCTTAGCAGCACTACAATCAATTATTAATAAGAATTTCTGATTAAGCATATCATCCTCTATTTTATTAATGCATTTAACAGTAGAAAGCATTTATTTCTTAATTGTTGAATATTTCTATTGAGTAGAATTCCACTTTCGAGAAACAAATCTAACCATTTCTTTCGGATTAGTATGAGGATTCTTTTCTTTAAGAATTCCTCCATAGCCTATATCAGAGGCATCAGTTTTCACTATTTTGGATTGCCAAGGATTTGTGAGCATTGAATAGAGCAACATTTTTACCTTCTATTTAATTTTCTTAACTGCTTTAGTTTCTCAAGCAGTCCAATGACCTGAATTCTTTTTCAACCTAGAAATTGCTATATCCTTGACTAGGTCCTGAAGAAACAAAATTGAGATTTCCTAAGAACCTTTGTAACTACTTTAATCAGTTATTTCATCTAGGAATTTAGAAGCAAGTTCAATACATCTTTCTATAGGGATTATTCCCTCCCCCCTCCCAAAAAAAATGTTATGTCCCAAAAATGTGATGTAAGTTTGAAAATTTTGGGGAAGAAATTACTAAACCATTTTTCAGTATTAAACATTTTAGGATATTTAAATATTTAAAATGTTGATCAATATCCTAGCTCCTATGAAAATACAATAAATATTTAAAATGTTGATCAATATCCTAGCTCCTATGAAAATAATATAGTGATAATTTGATTCTTCGTCGCCGTAGTAAATGGGAGAGAAAATCGGATCACCTCCTTTTCAGGGAGAGCTAATGCTTGTTGGGTATTTTGAGATGTAGAGATGGGGCCTTCTGACTTTGAAGCCTTGCCTTTGATTAGTGAGTCCCCCGGTAAAGCTCCCAGCCGGCCTCGGAGTTCCCTAAACGAATGACTGAACTAAAAAGGGTGACTCGATCTATTCTTCTTTTTCTCTAGGGCGAGCAGAGAAGTAAATTGCTGACTTGCCCCAACAGCCATAGCTAAAGGCTTAACCCATTGTTGAGTACCCATAATGTTGATCAATATCCTAGCTCCTATGAAAATACAAGGATATCATCAATATAAACCACAAAAAAAGGTCTTATAGGGATTGAATATTTCATCCATAATATGCTAAAATTCTAAAGGTGCATTCTTTAGACCAAATGACATTACATTCCATTCGTAGTGTCTGATGAGATTATATTTTGATTATCAATTAGAACTAATTTCTCACTTATTTAAGGGCTAATTGATAGAATTTTATGACTTTGATTGGTTTTGGTGAATTAAATATTATGTTTAGTTTACATTAATCAAGTTGATTTTATTTATAAATTAAAATTCAATTCGCTAATTTTACTAATTATGGATGGATGGATATAATGGTAATTTTAAAAAAAAAGGACAAAAAAGAAGAAAAAGATGAAACAATAATTTGCTAGAAGAATGAAGTAAAGAAGAAAGGATTTGAGAAAAAAACATGACTTTGGGATTTGAAGTACTAGATTAAATTGGATTATGGTAATAACAACACTTTGTAAAACTGACTAGAGATAGATTCGATTTCTTTGTGTGGTTTCTAGCGAGTAAGAAACAAAAGTTAGGAAATTCTATACATATGTTTGTGGCTTTGATAATTAAAATCACGTAGAGATACGATTGGTTTAATAAATAAAGTTGGGAGCTTTTTAAGAAGAGATTGGGTCTAACTTATAATTGAGAATTTTTCCATTAACCAAGACGAGAATTAAGTTAAAGAAATTAATTACTTTTCTTCATAAGAGGAGTAAGTTGGATTTGGAGTGTCTTAGTCTATTCATTGCCATTGGTTTTTAATTAATATAATTATTGATTTTTGTTATTATTATTATTATTATTATTAGTTATTTTTATTAGTAATTATTTTTTAAATAAAATCACATTAATTTTGATTTAAGTTGGGTTATAAGTAAAAGAATTTTATAGTTAGCTAGCAATCTTCTTTGGGACGACTTGTACTCAATACTTTATTACTTATTTAACATTTGTGCACTTGCAAATTTCACATCAAATTTTTGGCGCTATCGTCGAGGATTGTTTTTATCTAGTGTAGACTTTAATTGCTAAACCTAAGAACTAAGAACTAAGAACTCTTCACCCTAGTTAATGGTTTATAACTTATAGCTGATCTAAGAACTCTTCGTTCCTTTTCAACATTTTGCCTAAGATATTCTAATTATCTGGAATCATTATTCTCAAAATCATAACTGGAAGTAGAAGAGATATAATCGTCTTCTATATCTAAGGAATTATTCTCCTCATCATCAGTGAGTAATAATTTACACAAACACATTCTAAGATTAGCATCCTCAATCATGTTAATTTTTACTTAGTCTTACACTTATTAGCGTAATGACCAAACTTACCACATTTATGGCATTTGATATTGGCTAAATTATTTTTAGCCTTTCTAGACTTCTTTTCGGAACATTCTTCCAAAGAAGTCTTTTTCTCTTTTCATTTATGCCTTTTATTTTTCTGAAATTTTTTCCCTTCCATTTCCTTTTTAAAGGGTTTAGACATATCAAAAGCAAATTTATCACATAATTCATGAAGTTGTTTCTTTTCTGTTATTTTCTACTTTTTAAGCTATTTTCTTAGCTTAATATCCTGACAAAGTACCAAACCTTCCTGGACACATGCTCTAGTAAGGTATCCATATGTATAACTAGCATATGGAATGGACACATTATTATTTTGTGCCTTAAGAGTCTTTTTAACTCTTTCAACAAATAAATATGGTAATTCATTCATAAATTTAGATTTTCAGTATTCATTGCTCCTATCACTCAAATGAGTGACTTGAATCAAATAAACACCTTTATGCCATCTAGAATATGTTAAAGATGGACATTTTAAATTCTATAAGAGAGTTCTAGTTCTCTTTCCCTGATCAGTTATTTGACCAGTAAAACGTTCTAGAATTGTGCATATAAGTATATATACATAATCTTCAGCTTCTATTAGTTGAATTCCAATAGAAGTTTTACTGTCAATTTTGAATTTTTTCCTTGCATTAAGCATTTCATCTCTTTGAAGTTGGTTAAGAGTGCTAGTAAAAGCATATGTTATTATTTCTATGATTTTTCTTTCAGAATTCTTGGCATGTTTGCAAACAGTAGAATACATAAGCATTCTATGAAGTAAATTATGTATTTGACCATCTGAAATATCATCCAATTTTCATTGATTAATGGTTTTGGGATGATAAAAATTAGTGATTAAATTATCACTTCCTTCATACAGAATATTTGAAGGGTTTGTCTATGATAGTAATCATAATCCAACCTTATCTTTTTAGACTTCATCTTGTTTATTTCAAGGAAATTTTCTTGAATCCTATCTATTTCAGTGTCAAAATCTGATTGCTCAGTTTCTATTTATGAAATAGAAGATTCTTCTGTGGATAAAAATTTTTCATAACGGTTTTTAGATATGCAATTTGCACTATTAGGTTCTTCATGATAATTATTTTTCTCATTATCTAATAATTTAATTTTTAAGCTCATCAAATTTTCCTCCAAAATATGTATTATAGTTTTGGAACTAGAACCAAAATTAAATCCAGACACCTTAGTAGGTGGCTTGGTTATAGGTTCTTTAGACTCATTACGAGATGTTATCTCCTGTCTATCTTATTTTGATGGAAGCTTTATTAAAAATGTTTCAAGGGATTCAATATGTGACCTCAAATGTTGAAGATACAAATTAGTATAGTTCAATTGTTTATATATATATATATATATTGAAAATTCCTTTAACAAAAATTTTGAAATCTTCTTTGACTTTCATAAAAGCGGAAGCTTCGAGAGTTTCACAACAAAATAACCTCCCCTTCCCTTTCACTTTCTGTACAACCAAATAAGGGAAAGTATTTCTAATTTACTTCCCTTCCCCTCATACTAAACAAAATCCAAAGTAAATGCAAATACTTCTCTTAGGGGAAGTAAAAATGGTCGCTGAGTGCAGGTTGGTAAGTACCCAAGATCTCATAGCCTAGTTTTTTGTGAGGAAAGCATAAGACAATTTGTGAAGTCGAACGTTCACCAAACCATGTGGCTAGCATCGATTACAGGATGTTAGGACTTTACTCTCAATGGTTCCGATATTACATCTATCGAGCCTATATTTATATATTTGGCATGTTCAGGCCTAGAAGATGAGCTAATATGTCCTGCAAAACAAGGAATTGTTTTAGTATCCAATTTATTATTCTTAGCATCCCAAGTGTAAGGAGCCATGCGAAGTTTAGGTGTTGGATTTAGAAGTTTGGCCGGATGTTGCCACAGGTGCTGGGATGCAAGAGAAGCACTCACGGTTGACTTTGGGCTCTAAATTGGAAGAAGAATCTATTTGTATCCAACGCGTTGAATGTACTGGGTAGTCATACTTGTTCGTGGGATTGTTTGTTCATTTGGCTGAAGTGCTCGGAGAGGGTGCGGATGGACAAGATGGTGCTGGAACTCCGCAAGTATTTACCATGGTTGGGGAAATTGAAGCTTGAGGCCAAAAGGGTAGCTCTAGAGAGAGGATGAAAAATATGACCGCCAATGTATAGTTGATTTTTTGCACCCGCATTGGGGGCTTAGTTTCATGGTTAGAAAATCTGACTCTGAAAGTTGCAAGACGTTGGAAAGAGAGTCAAAGACCCCGGGCGGCGGGACGCTCGGGGCGCACTGGGGCCCGGACAATTGCACGGCCTAACCGGCGGAACGCTCAGCAATGGGTTTTCCAAAACGGCCCCGTCGGCTATCGTAGAGCAACTAGCCAAATTTGCGGTATGTCCTCCGCAAACTAAGAATGGCCATAACTCGGCGCTCCGCGGTCCGATCGACGCAAACGAACACCCGTTTCGTAGGGTTTCGAAGAGCCCTACGCAACGGTCCGGGCGGATCGGCGATCCGGAGTCCGGGGGACCCGAAAGGGGGGGCCGCGGGGTCCCAAACTTGGAAGGGGCATAACTTTGAGCTCGGACGTCGAAACGGGGCGATTCTTGCGGCTATTCGGGGTAGCTTTTCGAGATCTACGCGGCGGAAACTGCCAACGGCGGTTTCTGGCGACTCGTTTCGCCAAAAACGCGTTATCCTGAAAGTAATTCGGATTCAAAGCTACAATTTACAACTCCTAGCTCTCTCCCTTGGCATGACTCGCAAAATAAGGACTCCAACATCATTTTTAATCGCACGGGCCCTCCCCTATTAAGTCTAATGTAAAAGTTACACTCTTTAAATTGACAAATACTGAAGTCAGCCAAAGCGAATGCGGTAAAGTAAATATTTGTGCAGGCATTTTCGCAAAGAGTTATTCCGACTCCTTGGTAGCGGCGTCCATCCTTTTGTCAAATTATCCTTGAGCTCTCGCGTTCGAATCACGGTGTATTCAAAAGCTGTCCTCTTTATTTTATAATAATCATTCTTTTTGTCTTTATATTACCCACCTACGTTCCTCTCTCTTGCCTTTCTTTTGCCTCATTTCGTTCCTCTTTGGTAAAGGAAACTCCTTCCTTGCTTTGCGAACAAAATAAGCCCAACGGATTTCTTTCCCGCACTTTAGTTACTTATATTGGAAATGGTTGCAGGAAAACATCCAAATCTTTTAGTTTTCGTAATGCAACATGACGACGAAATAAGAGCCGCTTGCATGCAGGCGTGTGATGAAGATAATGTAACGGTAATGCCCAACCTTCCTCCTTCAGCGCCGGGTGGATCCTGAAGGAGTGAGGAAGATGAAGGGATTTTTGTCGTAATTTTTGGAGGGAAAAAATATTTGTAAAAAAGAGTGCTTGGGAAAAAAAAGAAAAATGTTGAAGAGAGGAAGGCTTTGGGTTGGGAAAACGAGTGGGGGGACCTGCAAACTGCAAAAAATTGGCAAAATGGACGATTTTC